>OY992891.1:93582420-93791110 GCA_963921405.1 Cepaea hortensis
AAACAAACCTTTCTGAAGCGCGTGACAAAATGGACTGACAATTTCCCTGGGAATTTTACGCAGGAAAGGGGAAAAGATAAATTAACTGTTGGAATTATGAACATGTTGACATTGTTTGACAAGGTTTGTTGTAGTGGATGCATATTCTAGAACGAAGATGGATAATTATAGATGATACCATGTTAGCCCATACGGTTAAATGAGGTATGTATCAATGCCTGAATCGCCTCGTCGATGTCGTCAGTTCGAGGAAGATTAGGGAGTCATTGCAAGATATCAATTTAAAATGAGTTAACGGTGATATTGAGTAAAAGTTGCCTGACTACATCCACAAGTCAAAGTTTCCTGGCTGCACCCACAGGTAAAAGTTGTCTGGCTACATCCACCAGGTAAAAGTTGCCTGACTACACCCACACGTCAAAGTTTCCTGGCTGCACCCACAGGTAAAAGTTGCCTGGCTACACCCACAGGTGAAAGTTGCCTGGCTACACCCACGGGTAAAAGTTTCCTGGATTCCCATACCCAACAGTTAAAAAGTGCGTGGCTTTGGATATCCCCCACCCCTCCCCTCCCAGGTAAAATGTGCCTTCTTCCCTATACTACAAGGTAAGCGTTGCCTTGTTTTCAATAGCTACCAGGTAAAAGTTGCTTGGCTTCTAATAGCTACCAGGTAAAAGTTGCTTGGCTTCTAATAGCTACCAAGTAAAAGTTGCTTGGCTTCTAATAGCTACCAGGTAAGAATTTCTGGTTTTCAATACCTACCTATCATCTTCCCATGTTAAATTTGCGTTATTTCTTATTTCTTATACCAGTAGTAAAAGGTCCCTTGTGTTTGATGGCCAGAAGGTAAACGTTGCCTTGTTTGCAATACCTATCAAGCAAACATTGCTTTTTTTCGATACCCAAAAGGTAAATATTTCCATAGTTTCGATACCCATCAGGTAAAAATTTCCAAAACTCGCCAAATCACGCGCAGTTTTGTTTCGAACGCGAGTATGCGGGATTACGAACGGCGTCCGCAACCATTCGCCACGGAGGGCGGCAGGTGTATAATACAGAGGTACATATTTGAGCAAATATATCGAAGCAGTACATATTAGTCGATTCTAACCGTTACTATGTAAGGAAAAAGACTTCCTGCTAAGTGTAAGACTTCTGGGGATTTAAAGTTCTACACATCCGCGCAGTGTCAGCGACGATGTACATCATACCTCAGCCAAAGTATCGTTCATTGTTTCACAGTCGATGATAAGTACCTCTGTAGTGTGCACCCGACGAGATGCAGCGAAAATACCAGTGTGATATTGTCAATGCTGTCAATCATGTGATGACTGTTTTCGGAAACTGGGAACCAAAGATTGTTTTACATGCCTTAGGGAAGATGAGTACATGGAGGCACACATTTGGGATTGACCAAACGGCACTAAGAGGCTGATATGGACAGTATCACCCCGGTCGACTTTTCTTCGAAAGACATTTCCAGTTACCGATTTTAGTCTGTCCCAACACGGAAGGCCAGGTAAATTTTTAAAATGCCAAACATTACCGGTGCGGATCGAGCTCAAGACCATTGCCATGACAGCGGGGTCCCTGGCCGCCTCGCTACCGCTGCTTCACCATAGCACAATATACCTAACACTCATCAAGGAGCGTTGAAGAATGCATAATGTACATTAGAATAGTTTCATACTCTCGGATGTTGCTATAAGCAAGTGGACAAGCTGATTGGAAGGTACACAGCGATATCATATGGACGGTTTGACCCAGTTGCAAGCGGTGGTGGGATATAAATTAATAATAAATACATGTATTGTTTGGCATACATAGAAGCAGGAGAAGGAATTGGAGACTAGAGGACGCACTAGTTAAAGTTAGTTGTATATCCTTCGAATCTTGTTGTATCCACAGCTTTCATTGTTCGGATCTTGTTGTGCCCTCACCTTTGATGTGTTAGAATATTTGAATGTGTAGTTTGTATTTGTATACCAAAGCCTTAGAAGAATACGGAATAGACCAAGTCACCAGACTGCTGAACACAATATACTATATAATATGGAGATATACCTCCTGACATATGTATTCCAATTCCCCCGAAAAAAATCATCAGTCTTGGAATATGATCAACATCGAACAATTATTAAAATGAGCCACGTCATGAAGATTTTGCTATGAATTATCAGGCAAAGTGTTAGGAATACAGTACAACCCGAAATATGAGAAGAACAATGTGGGGTTGTAGAAGGCAAAGGTACAATTAATTTTGTGTATGTACTGAGAACATTAATGGAACGTTCTACAGAAGTAAACAAGGACATACATCTTTGATTTATTGACTACACAAAGGCTTTTGATGAAGTAAGACATGTCATCATGATAAAGATGCTTGCATATCTACAAATTGATGGGAAAGACCTTAAACTTGTAAAAAAACATATATTGGAAACAACAAGCTGCCATAAACATTGATAATGAAGTGGAACAATGTCAGCCTATTAAGAGAGGTGTGATACATGGATGTGTATTGTTTCCAGATCTTTTTTCCCTATACAGTGAAAATATTTTCAGAAATGTAGAAGATGTGAAAGGAATCACCACTGTGGTAAGTAACAGCAATAACATTAGATATGCGAATGATACAGTATTGATCGCAGATAATGAGCAGGATCTGCAACATTTAGTAGATGCAGTTGTTGCACACAGTGAACAATTGGGATTAGAATTAAATTGTAAGAAGACACAGATTATTGTCGTCAATAGCAAGAAGGAAATACCACAGTGTAATATACAAGTAAATGGGAACAAGTGAATAGAAACATTATTTTCCCGAAGTGAATTTGAATAACGAAGACACAAACCATAGATTGTACGATTTATTGCCTGGCATATTTCGCTGCATCTCGTCAGACATACTGCAGAAGCCACACAACATAGAGTACATAACTAGATAAATCTTTCAAACTGAAATATACACATGTTTAGTTTAGTATAATTTAGTCGATGGATCAACATCACGACACACAGGTGCAATCCATAAGTGCTCCGTTCTCCTCCTAACTCAAACCTGAGTCTGGAGAAACTCAGCTCAGTGCACGAACTCCGTAGCACCGGCGAGGATCCTGAAATAATTTGGGTAGATTTTTAACTTGACATTTTGCCCAGGCAGCGCGTTAGGCTACTCTTTTTCGATTTCCAACGGCCAAGGGATTTTTTTACGTGCGCAACAATACACACGGGCGTCCGATCTCACTACCCAGAGACCAGGGGAAATTTTATTACTAGAAGTCCACGAGAAAAAGTCCCGGTCATGACCGGGGTTTGAACCCAGGACCTCTAGCCCTCGAGGCTGACACCATACCTCGAGACCACGCAGCCCCTCACACACACACGCACACACACACACACACACACATGTTCGCACAGTAATATCAATTGCTTACCATGGTAATTTTAAATTGACTATCCTGTCTTTCTGTTTGTATCTAGTTATTTTTTTTTTAATTTTTTTTTTTAACTCTATGTTGTGTGACTTCTGTAGTATATACCCGGCGAGATGCAGCGGAATATGCCAGTCAATGAATCGTACAAGTGAATTGGTACAGTTATCTCGGAACAGTCATAATATCTGATGTGAGATGCCTTGAAGAGATTAGAACAAGAATAGCTACGACGAAGGTAGCCTTTTGCAAGATGAAAAACATACTGACCAATAAAAAGATGTCAATTGCAACAAGAAAAAGAGTGTTGGGGTACTACATAGAGCCTGTACTTATTTATGGGTGTAAAACGTGGACAATGAGCAAACAAGCTGAAAAACATCTGATGGTTGTGGAAATGTGGTTATGTTATGAGAAGAAATAAATTGCAGAATTTGATAACACCTGGCACGATCAAGCGAAAGATAACACGGGGAAGGCAGAGAAGTAAATACCTGGATGGCGTGGCCACTTTGTATGGTCGAGACAAGAACACTGAGTTGAGCCACGACTTCTGGTGATTCAGTGAAATAGCGAATCATGTCCGCCCACGCTTATAGGCATGGCACATGATGATGATGCTATTTGTTTATTAAGCTGTTGTCGACATCTCTAGCTAATAGGTTTTCATATTGATTTTTTTTTTAAAAACAGCACAAACCTCATGTGTGGACCATTTCCATACTGCGTATAGCAAGGAAGGACCACGAATTATGAACATGGAAATTCCAAATGCCCTTAACCATATAAAATCCAGCAAGATCTTATGTGTGGAAACATCACGGCAGAAATGGTAAACGTCTTTGAGGAATATGAAACAGACCATGTTACAGGATATTGAGCACAATATTCGCTAATACAGACATACCTCCTGACTTATGTAAATATATGCTTATTGCAAGCCCACAGAAATCTGGAGCTTCATAATGTGATCAACAGCGGACAGTTAGCATAATAATGAGTTACAGCAGAAGCGTAATGCGAAGAATCATGCCATGAAGTTAGGAAGAAGATATAACATGAACTGAGGAAAGGTGTACAAACATCCAGCAGATGATTTCGAATATTCGACATCTTATGTTAGGGAATTGTGAAACGGGGTCACTGTATTATGCCGAAAAGCCGACAGATATCTGTAACAAAATGGTGTTCTATATATGATTGAAGACATCCACCTCACCGAGCAGTCGTCTCACGGCCTGCAGTGTCTGATAGGGCATGCATGGTTAATGGAACACAGATCACAGCCAAACTGGAAAGACAAACGGAAAAATAGCAGACTACTGGTGTCCACAGATAATAATTTGACTGCAAGAGTTGTGCTTGGTTTTGACCGAGAAAAAAAAAACTACTGTGATTGACTCCAAGTGCTGTACTGGGTTGATGCAATAACAATGGGTGCTCTGGTATCCCAGATCCCAATTATAAAAGGACTTAAGTGTCCACCTACATATCTGAAACACGCCGTTTAGGCTTCCGTTCGGAACATCTTCGGCATTGAATGTTATACAGCCAGAGGATTAACCGATTAAAGGCAAGACTTCATTACACCGTGTTCATCCTAAATGATGTCCGTCTACATTCCGCAAAGCAACCTGCCGATAACGTCACACATAGCAGAAACTCCATAGCTCTAGCGTCAACCCCAGGGGTCTCCCAAACTATTACAGACGTGAAACGAATGACAGAGAACAAGGACGAACCCATGCTCTTCGCGGCGTGAGGCAATCGGCTTAACGACTTCGCCACGGACAGTACAACTACACCTTGTCATTGTGTATGTGTTCATCATCGCATCACATAGCGATCATTCCCACTGAAGGAATTGCTAGCTCGTGAGAGTAACAACCAGGTGTATGGTCAATATGGACAGAGCTAGTAATTATTATTTTGTAAACATTCAGACCGCTGACACAATGAACCGTGGGTTGAATGTCTTTTCACTGAGCCATTCCGTACACAAATCGGCAAACACATAGTGCAAAGTGACAACATATCGATACGAGCAACAAGCGGGTTGACTATTGCCGAACTAATTTTCTGATCCAAATTGACACACTGGGATTAGCTCATTCTGATTCCCATTGAAGTATTTTTGTTTTTAATGGTTTTGTGCTTTTGTTTTTCTGGTTCCTCGATCAAGACTGTTGGAAACATGTGTCTGTGTGTGGTGTTTGTTTCGTCGAACTGAAAAAGTCAAGTTTTGTGATTATTGGGAATCCGGTGCAGAAACGCACCGTAATTACACTAACTAAAGTTATATAGACAAGATTAATGGTGTCTAAATTATCTAGACACATGGATAACATCAGATGGAAGAGGCCTCACTGACATCAAGAATAGAATGTTTTAACACATGTTTGGCATATCCTTTACAGGACATCGCTGTCAACATCAGCATCTTTCAGCTGATTGTTGATTTATTGGCAAGATTACGCTTAGTAGCTTGCCATTACTTTCTGAGCGACCGGCTACATACTCTCATAAGTCAATGTAGCGACTCGAACGGCTTCCAATTATCGTGCGCTCACGTCAAACACGAGAGTATTTGGGGTTACGGAGAAATCTGCTAACTCCTCGACCAGGGAGACCGGCAAAGAATAGAATAGGACAAGTAAAAACTGCATTCTATCAAATGAAGAACATGTGCAATAAGACCTTTTCCTTCAGAGTTAGAAAGAGAGTTCTTGCATGTTAACTAGAACCAATTTTAACACACGGCTGCGAATCCCGGACAGTTAGTAAACAGGCGAAAAAATCCCTGGAAGCCTTGCAGATGTGGTTTTATAGAAGAATGGCGAAAATTAATTGGGCAGCCAACATTAGCAATCACGACGTTTGGAGGGAAGCTGAGTCACAACGACAACTTATAACAAACATCAAAATGAGGCAGTCATAGTTTTTTTTGGCAACACTATGAGAAGGCTGGAACATGTTGTGACAACCGGAAACAATGTTTGGAAAAAAAAAATAGAGACGGACAGAGGGGGAAGATTCTTGACAGTCTTGTGTCATGGCACGGAATGGAGTCAACGCACGAATTGATCCATGCCGTCGGATATCGCATGATCGCCCAAGCCAGCCGGCTGGGCACTGGATAATGATGATCACAATGATAATAATTGGCGTATGAGTATGGTCCAGACGTTCGGTGATAAAACTGTGTTATGTGGGTTTGGAAGCGACCACCACTTTCGGTGATCAAACTGTTATGGATGTAGGATATGGCCCAAACTTTATGTACGCCTCCAATACACGATAGCTAAATATTGTTAGAATGACGTCACACTCATGGTGTCCCTGAGGAATCTGTGAGACCCAGTTGATGGGACAGACTCCACCCTAGTGGTGTATTGTGAAGAATCTATGAGACCCAGTTGAGACGACAGAGTCAACTCTAGTGGTGTATTGTGAAGATTCTATGAGACCCAGTTGATGGGATAGATTCCACCATAGAGGGGTATTGTGAGGAATCTATGAGGCAAAGCTGATTCGACAGTCCACCCTAGTGGTGTATTGTGAGGAATCTATGAGACTCAGTTGATGGGACAGAGTCCACCCTAGTGTTTTGTGGTAAGGAATCCGTATGTTCCATATTTACAATAACACAACAAACTTTCTAAACATTTATTGTCCGGTTGAAGAAGAAACACAAGAACAAAGCAAAATAATTATTTCAAATTTATGAAATCATCGGTAGGAAAAATATTAATCAGAATGAAGTAAAAATTAAAAGTGGCATGAACAAAATATATCAATAAAATGAAAAATTAAGAAGGAATGGGAAAACGTTTCAGTTGGAACGAAGAAGCATAATTTTCTTTTGGAGCAGCGGCTACTGATTCAGCACGCCAAATTATAATGTAAAAACGGCAAATAGACAACCTAGTTAAATTGAGACTTAAAGAAAGAATTATTGTTCCTGGAGCTGTTTATCGGCACTATCATCTTATCTACTGGCGTAGGCGATTATATGTCTCCACATCTTGCAATCTCCAAAAACATGTATAAATTCGTCTGCTGGCTCGTTTTCTCGTCATAACAAAAGACTTTCAAGAATCTGGCTTTCTTCCTCTGTGTATCCTTCCACAGATCTGCCCATTGTACCGTGGTCAGACTAAGTTAAGTGCGTAGAGCGACACTGTGAGTTGCGGATTTCGTGTGGAATGCTTTTTTACATCTGTCCGTGATAGTTTCTATTGTAAACTGCATGTTCACAAAAATAACGGAGGACGGTTGCTGGACTATTTGGTTTTGCCTAATACAGTAATGTGTGTGTGTTTAACAACTGCTTTTTTTTTTTAAATGACTACAGCTTTCATCGATGATGAACTATAATTTGGGTCAGGGCTGTTGTGTTGGCATTCTGGCAGCGGCCTGATACATATATGCCTGTGCGTGCTGCTGCTTTTTCGAGACTGCTGTTTGCTCCATTTGTCACATGATACTATAAGGTGAATTTTGTGTGATTTTCACTGCCACATATACGGAGCATTATGGAGTCACCCATTAAATGGCCACCCATTGAATAGCCACCCATTGCCGCAACTAAAGACTAACTAGGATTTTCCACGTGTTCGCTTTTCATGACGTGGCTATAATTTTCTGAGATATATAGTAAGTTGTCTCTGTATTCTATCCTCTTTTTAAAATAGTTCAATAACTCATTTTGAACTTTCAACGAACGTTTAATGAATCGTCAGCATTATTCTGTAAAACCACATTTCCGAGGACGCAATAGATGTATTGCTTGTTCTCCAAAGGTCCGGGGACCACCGTAGCATGTTGGCTAGATGTACTGGTAATGGGATTGAATCCCCATCCGGGGACATTTTAAAATGTGTGTGGACTCTCAGCTTAACCCATTCTAAAACTGGTACCAGGAAATATATTGGAAAGTAAAGGCTTCAGACATGACTAGACTATTTAACCCACTGAGTGCACAGTGGGTTATAAGAATATGGGTCTAGCCCTATATAACCAATGAGATTAAGGAGTGCACAAGTGTCCTTTACTTTATTTATCATCATCAAGTGCCATGCCAGTTGGCGTAGGTGTTCTTGACTCTCCATATACTTTATTTATAATTGTTTACTGATTGCCCAGGCCCAATCGCCATGTTTCAAACCTGCTTCTATGTACCTTGCAAGGATTATCTTTCTAACCGCCAATGCCGGATATGTTTTACATACAAATAGAATTGGTATGTTTTACTAAAACATGATCACTAGTGGCAGAATGGATGTTACGGCCTAAGCCTTCGTCAGCACACATACAATAAATCTCCCGTGTGTTGCCGGGGCCCATAGGGGAAGCAAAGAATAGCAACAATGTTGCCTACCATGCATGTCGTAAGAGGCGACTAAGGAGGCTTGATGGTTCCGTCGCCCTGCTACTGAATAAGTGCGTGGCGCGACACTGTGAGCTGTGAGTTTCGTGTGAAATGCTTTTGAATCTGTCTGAGATGTTTTGGAACGTGACTGCATGTTCGGAGCGATGACAGCTGGCTATGTCCCAGAGTTGACCGGTTTTTGCCTTATGAAGAAATGCGTGGCTGCTTGGCTTCTGGTTGACTGCCACTACCATCGACGATGAACTGTAATTTCATGGACTGCGTGGGTGAACATCTAGGAAAGATCCAGATGGGAAAATGACTCCGATTCCATCAGAGATGAACTGGGTGTTTCGTGGGGGACTATAGTGTTGACATTCTGGCGCCGGCATTATGTACAGTGTATCTGTGCGGGCTGTTGTTTGGCGAGACATTGGGCAATGGGGAGCGTTTTGTGTGATATTCACTGGCACAGGAACGGAGCATAATGGGGACGACCCGTTGCTGTGAAGTTGGAACCGCGTCTAACTAACTAACTAACTAACATACAATAAATACACACCGATACATTTACATGTAAAACTGTACATGAATGTTGGGCTGAGTCTACCAAACCTGACAACCCATATTGTGCCAATAGCTTCGGGCGGAGGAGTGCAATTGAGAGGGTACAAGCCTTATCCAAGTGCGAGGAAATGCAACCTAAATACAAAATGTCATGGTAGGGCAGACCAGGCCCTGAGCCTTGGTTGGCAACTGGTCTAGGATTAAGCTCCGACACGCGGACAGTTAAGGCTTATCTTTGCTGATGCAGCAACTTCTGCAGCTTGTCTTGTTCCAGACGTATTGGTGTTACTTTTCCTCTGGAGTGAATTAGGCAGGCCAACAGAGGGATCATGCTGCATGGGCAACACATGGACTGTATATTTCAGCTCAGGCTTTGTGCTATGGAGAGGTATAATCCAATCCCTGGTCTTACAAACTATCGTCTTTCAAGACGGAATGTTGCCATTGATGATGATATATGTATATACAGTTACTCATCTGTTTCCATTGAATATATATATATATATATATATATATATATATATATATATATATATATATATATATATATATATATATATATATATATAAGACAATGTATGTAGGGATGTATTTGATGCGTTCGATAACATTCAATCCGATTGAGATGAAATTTTGTACATGTTTTCTTTTCTTTCCCATGCAGCGAACTGTCATAGTTTGTTAGTGTACAATCAGCTATTTACTTACTAAAATTTAATATTTTAAATTACATTATCATTTATGTATAGCGAGGGGATTTAAATTAAGAAAAGTTATTTCAAGGGCATAACTTTTAATAGCATTGCTATATATTTTATTATATAGATTGTTGCATTGTTTTCAAAGGTTTATAATCTCTTTGTCTACAGTTATTTACAGGCATGTGCGTTATAATAAATAATGATATAATCTTTAAGGCATTTTCAAAGTTTTCATAAAAATAATGCATCTATTTAAATAGTGAAAATTTTCTAACTCATCTTTTTATGTTTAAAGAAGTTATCTACAGTCATGTAGGTGATTAAAAACAGTTTTCATTAAAAATAATGGATGGTGTGTGGAAGGACATTCTTAAGTTAATTTTTTTTTTGTTATATGAATTTAATGAGACGCTCCCCGCCAGGAGCTGGACGAAGCCGCGCCGGGTCAGATAGATAGACAGACAGACAGATAGTCGAGAACGGGAACTTATATGACTACTTATATGAATTAAATTAGATGCTCCCCACCAGAGGCTGGGCGGAGCCGGGCCGGGTCAGACAGACAGACAGACAGACAGACAGACAGACAGACAGACAGACAGACAGACAGACAGACGAGAACGGAAGCTTATATGACTACTTATATGAATTAAATGGGATGCTCCCCACCAGGGCCTGGGCGAAGTCGGGCCGGGTCAGACAGACAGACAGACAGACAGACAGACAGAAAGACAGACAGACAGACAGACAGAGAGACAGTCGGGAACGGAAGCTTATATGACTACTTATATGAATTAAATGGGATGCTCCTCACCAGGGCCTGAGCGAAGTCGGGCCGGGTCAGACAGACAGACAGACAGACAGATAGACAGACAGTAGATAGTCGGGAACTGGAACGGGAGCTTATATGACTACTTATATGAATTAAATGAGATGCTCCCCACCAGGAGCTGGGCGAAGCCGGGCCGGGTCAGACATACAGACAGACAGACAGACAGACAGACAGATCCCGCCAGGGACTGGGCGAAGCCGGGCCGGGTCAGGTAGTGTGTGTGTGTGTGTATATATATATATATATATATATATATATATATATATATATATATATATATATATATATATATATATATATAAAGAATGTATACTGTACGGTTCTTTGTGTGTCCTATTCTGGTTTTGCTCTCAATGATACACTTCCATCGAATGTTACCCATAAGCCTAGGTATGGCCTCAATTTCTGCAATGGCCTCAAATTAATAGAATGCAAACAAATCAAACAAAAACGAGAAACTATTTTTTAAAAAAAGAAATCTTTGACGCAGAAACCTAATATGGCTGTGTGAGTTCTTATGACCATCACATTTATTAGTCCGGAGAGAACGCATAAATATGTTATCAGTCTGTCTGTCTGTCTGTCTGTCTCTCTCTCTCTCTCTCTCTCTCTCTCTCTCTCTCTCTCTCTCTCTCTCTCTCTCTCTCTCTCTCTCTCACTCGCTCTCAGTCACGTAGCGAGCAACGAGAATAACATGTGTTGTAAGAGGAAACTGTTGTAGGTAAGTGAAGTGTTATGGCGAAATTAATTCCATTGTCATAAATTTGACAGTTAGGTACGATATCGGATTTTGGATCTTAGCATTACTTCTGTCTTCCTATTATTCAAGATGATTATCATTGTCTTCACTGTGTACAACCACCTTATCTATCATTTCCGGTAGTTTCTTCTGACATGTTGCAATTCAAAGGTTTTAAAATGTTGCATATGATTAGCAGGACAATGTGAGTCAAACCGCGTCGGTCGTCTAAGTAATTTTATATTCAGCACACTTGCCATGGCTTTATGAAGTAAAGTTAAAGTCCAACTGAACGGCATGTGGCGCGAAACCACTGTCCCGCCTTCAGAGCGCAAGAAGTTCGAACCCGAGTGCCATAAACCATTCGGCCAGGCCGACCTCTTGTGTTGCTACACCGTAGATATAGTGAAATTAGTACACATGTTTGGATGACGTATACAATTTGGGCATGCTGACTCATCTAGTTCCAAACGAACTTATTCTTCTTAGATTCTAAGGCTGTTACTGAAGTCGGCCGCCACCCACCCTTTGGCACGGGAAAGATCGATAAAATAGAAAAGCCCAGAACAACAAGATTTGGGAGTATTGCGAGGAAAATAGTCAGAATTGTCATGAAATAATGAAACCTGAGATTAGATTGCAGCAGCGAGAGTTCTTTCATGCGTTTGGTTACCGGAAACACGTAATTGTGTTCACATGGGAAGAACATTAATTAATATGGCAGCCGAGGTGTGTGTTATTTTTATTATTATTATCATTATTGTTATTATTATTATTATTATTATTATTATTATTATTCCATCTTCCCCGTTATCATGATATTCCGACAGAAAATGGTGTGTTTACTTCTAATGAGATTTACCAGTTCTTTTTCTGAATGAACTATAAAAAAAGTCGCTTAAAAGTCGACAGGGTCGACTTCATTGCACCGGGTTTTATCCCATATGGCTCGGTCTCTATCCGCAGCACGGAAAGCGTCGCACAAAGCACGAACTCCGTAGCTTTTAGCGACGACCCACGGGAGTCTCCGAAACATTTAACTCGTAAACCGAAGGACGCGGCCCGGAATCGAACCCACGACCTTCGGTGCACGAGTCAAACGGCTTGACCACTTCGCCACAGAGACTCCCAACTAGATATCTTTATTGATCTTCATATCTGTCCACGGTGTTCTCATAATTCTTCTATAAATCCACATCTCCACAGCTTCCACATAATTCCTCATTTTTCTGCTATATGTCCATGATTCGCAACCGTAAATCTGAATTGGGTCAATATAGCTCTTGAAAATTCTGTTCTTCATCTCGATTTTTAAAATGATAAATTGCAAATATTATTTATCAAGTGAAATGCTGTTTTTGTTTGGGTTATTCCATATTTATCTTCCTTAATACATCTTCAAATGTATATAAATAGATAATATGACCATTAAAAGAACGGAAACATACAAATACCTGGGTACAATCTTCAACTGCTCCAACATCATAAGGGAAGAAATACAAACTAGATTCAATTCTGGAAATAAGATATACTATACACTACAACATCTGCTAAAATCAAATGCGCTATCTCGTAACACCAAGATCACAATATACAAAACACTGATCAGACCAGTTGTGCTGTATGGCTCTGAAACCTGGAGTACAACGAAAGGAGACGAAGCCTTGTTACAAACCTTTGAGACCCATTAGGGATACACAAGGTGGAGAGTAGAAAAGAAGATGTAACAAAGACATTTATGATCTGTTTAAGTCCCCGCTAATCACTGGTATCAAGAAGGCTAATAGACTACAATGACTGGGGCATATAGAAAGAATGGAAGATAATAAGGAAACAAAACTCGCTTACACTCAGGAAATAAATGACCATAGACCACGAGGTAGACCAAAAATACGGTGGAGAAATTATATATATATATAAACAGACATACAAGCACTTGGAATCAACGACTGGCAAGAGAAGGTCAACCAGAGAGACGAATGGAGACGGATTGTATCTGAAGCAAAGAACATCAATGGCTCGGAACGCTGAAGAAGTAGAAGAATACATCTTCACTCTGCTGTTATTAAAGTCCCCAAATAATTAAACACATTGACTTCTTTCAGATTGGCTCCTTTCACTTTGATGTTCCATTTGTGTGTACAAGTTTTCTTATTTCTTTGTAATAACCGTTACTTCAGCTGTTCTGTTAATCACAGTGTCCTTCGTTTTGACTTTTTGTTGCAGTTCTATAGATCATGTATTGTAATCGCGTTCCATTGTTAGCGAGCAAGACCTCATCAGTAAGTACAACAGAGGTTGTTTACATTATGTCCAACAACTGATATTCATTACATTTTATATATTTGACCTATCTGTAATGAACATATTCAAAATTATAACTTGGATACAGAGAAACAACAGGTTAGGAAATACAGGTGCTTCACGAAGTACACATTGAATTATCAACTACCAGAGCTGACCTGTTGCCCATTAAGAGACACGACGCGTTGCTGTACACGTATTTGTCTCATCATGTACGGAGTGTCTGTAAAGTCTCACTACACTTTGTATGTAGAGCAAATTTGAAAAATTCTGTCTGCCATTGATAACACCATTCTGTTTGGAGTGCAAAGAATTACTCTAGCAGATGTGGCAAAACAACTATGACTGTCTCTTTCTGATGTTTGTGATAAGTTGTCTTTGTGAGTTAGCTTCGCTCAAAATGTCTAGATTGCTAATTTTGGCACCCAATTAATTATTTAGCATTCTTCTATAAAACCACGTCTCCAAGGCTTCCAGGGATGTTTTCGCCTGTTTACTAATTGTCAAGGATTACTCCAGCCATTCGCTGCAAATTGCTTCAGGGTGGACTGTGGAGCACATTCTTTGATGACATCGTGTACTTCATTTTTCAAATTGATTCTACATACAAAGTTCAGTGAGACTTTATAACTATTATGTATAAATACCGCTGGTTAAGGCTTGAATGGATATTTTTTCGCCTATTTACTAATTGTCCAGGACAACTCCAGCCATTCGCTGCATATTGCTTATGGATAGACTGTGCAGTACATTTGTTGATAACATCGTGTACTTCATATTGTTTTAAAAAATGTGTTCTCATACAAAGTGTACTGAGACTTGACAAACACCATGTATAAATACCGTTGGTCAAGTATGTCCACTTCTTCTCATTGTCCGTCTCGTGTGGCGTTGGTGATTACTTCTGTCCACAGCCTCCTGTCTTTCGTGTTTCGAATCGTTTCTGATATCGACGTTCCTCCGTGCCCTATTGTCAAACTGTCAGCATCCCATCTCTTGGTCTCCCCTGCCTCTCTGTTCCTCCATCCTTGTCAAACTCCTAGCTCTATCTGTTCATAATTGCCCAACTTCATTTCGTGTGTAAATGCTGCTACTTGTTTCCTGTACATATGCATCTTATTATTCAGAGATCATTGCCACCAATGTCAATAGCCTCCAACATGTGGATCGTTTCCTTATTTTTCACATTTTCAACATCTGTTGTGGAATATACAAATAAACGTTTTTTGTTTTTTTCTGTAGCTCAATTGAGTTCTCTATAAGTGCTCGGCGAATATCTACTGCATTATGTGTTCCCTTTCCTTCCACAAATTTACACCGTTCTCCTCTAATTGTGATTCTTATTTCCCTTCTCGATCTTCTCATTCTAGTTCTAGGTAGAAGTTTGTTGACACGTTTTTTTTTAATAAGTTTATTGTGCGGAATTCTTCACATTTAATTGCTCTGGCGTCTGAGTTATTGCTATAAATACAGATGTCAGCATATATATCGCTGTGTTTAAGTTATATGTATATATATATATATATATATATATATGTGTGTGTGTGTGTGTGTGTGTGTGTGTGTGTGTGTGTGTGTGTGTGTGCAATAAAAGAATGATCTAATAAAAGACCAAACTGTCTGAAAAGAGAGGGAACGAAAGAGTTTGTGAATGTGAGAAATGAATGAGAATAGAAAGCAAGCACATGAGGGAATACAAAAACACAACAATGAAACGTAATCTGTAAACAGGGAAACATATATGACAGAAACATTGAAGGATTATTGGCAGATGGAAATAAATGTAAAAGCACTTTTGCAAGCCTGAAGGCATATTGTGTACTTATGGTTTAAGTCCCAAATGTGTATAAGTTCAGTCGGCATTCTACTAGCGATGCTTTCATTATCGCACTGGTACGCAATGATAAATTTAACTTAAGAAATAAAACAAGTTAGTTGCATATCCTTTAGAGCAGTGGTTCTCAACCTTTTTTGGCTTGTGCTCCCTTTCGCCATATTTTCAGAGGGTCATTCCCCCCTTTTGTATTTCCTCTCTATAAATTCCCCCGCCCCATCACAGTATACGTAAAAATGGAAGCTAAATTTAATAACACATTCTAGAACAACACATTCTAGACGTCTACATAAAACGTGATTTGCGGGTTTAATTACGTTATAAAATTAATTTCAGAAGGGCGAGAATTACAGAACTGTAAAGTATGGAGGGGGAAACAATATCAAGTAAGCGGTTCTTATATTAACTCGATCTTGACATAATTCCCCCTCCCACTTCTGGAAACCCTAATATTCCCCGGGGGGGGGGGGGGAATTCCCCACCGGTTGAGAACCGCTGCTTTAGAGGACGTCGCAGCCAACTTCATCAATATTTGCTTGTTTGTGATTTCTTGACAAAGAAAGAAAGAAAGAAAGAAAGAAAGAAAGAAAGAAAGAAAGAAAGAAAGAAAGAAAGAAAGAAAGAAAGAAAGAAAGAAAGGCAGACAGTCAGACAGACAGACAGAAGAGAAACTTAAAGACAGTCAGAAAAGAGATGCGATGATAATATCCACGCTGAAAGAGGGTATGACCACCAAAGAATGACATAAAAATATGTAAGAAATAACAAAAAGTTAACTTGTACCTTGGCAAGAAAATTGTGGTCACCCAGGAATAGGTGTTCTCACGTAACGAACATCGAAAAGTGGTATCGAATCCCCGTCTCACCGCGGGAAGGTTAATCCGGTCGACAAATGCCCGCAGACGTCGGATGTGTCGGCCAATATGCGCAAGGATCGCAGCTCTGCTGTAAGCTGGCACAACGCAATTACGTTTAAAACAACGTTCCGGGCGAACGCAGAAGAGGCAGATACCCTTGTCAGTGTAAGGTCACAACCGTGAAACTAACCCCTTCCGCTGGACATTAAGCATGTTGCATGACCTATGCAAGACGCTGCAATCAATCCCAGGTTGGTTTTGTTAGACAATTGTGTGTTCAGTAATTTATCATTAACGTGTAAACAACTTTCATATGCGGTGTCTGCGAAGAATACTTGGTATTAAGTGGCAAGACAAAATCACAAATACTGAAGTATTGGAAAGATCAGGTTGTGTGAGGATGTATTCCATGCTCAATCTTCGTGGACTTATATGGGTAGGACACATTAGGAGGATGGGTGACGATAGAACACCAAAGGGCATCTTTTTTGGTGAATTACAGATGGGTGAAAGATCTCGGGGTCAAAATCTAATACGATACAAAGATTGTGTAAATGGGACTTGATTGATACAGGCACCTTGGGAGCAAGTCGCCGCTGATCGTGATGCATGGAGGGCAAAGATCAGAAATGGAATACAGACAGAGGAGAACATGATTAAATATAGGTCATACACCGAGCGTGTGAGCCGGAGCCGTCAGATTGTGCGTGATGGTGAAATGACCATGTGTTTATATGCATCCATTTTGGACGAACATTTATAGCTTGAACTGGTCTGATCAGTCACATTAGCTACCGCCATGGGTTGTAGCTTTCTTTTTCGCATTTTTATAAGGACAGTGTAACAATCTATCTCCTGTCAAGACGGCCAGGTGCCGGTAGTTTCTCATTGCTTTCTGAAGGAGAAGTCAACTTAAGTCCAACTTAATGCCAGTGGCAGTAAACATTAAAAACAACAACAACAACAACAACAACAGGCGCAGAGAAGCCATCAAATAATGGCGGATGAGTAAAGAATCATCTCATCTCATCATGTTCCTCTTGTACCTTGCGGTGTCGAGGTAAAGTGTAAACATCGGGAGCGTGCCCGATTATGGGCTTCATGTAACGAACCCTTTCCCACGCTTTTCGACATATTAGATATAGTGCTACCCACATATTCAACAGAAGACTAGCAATCTGTGAGTGATGAGGTCAATAACATTGAGACTGTCTTTGCTTCCCACAACATGTCACGGTGTCTATTTGAGACTGGGTCAACTTTATAGTCAAATTCAATTTTTTACAAATATCCCCGTCTCCAAGTGGATTTGAACACATGATCATCGGCTGGCAGGCCAGCGCTCTCATCACTAACATGCAGCGGCTCGCACGTTAATGTGCATAAGGGAAAACATAGAGACAGGTTTAACAATAGGGGAAAACATAGAGACAGGTTTAACAATAAAGGAAAACATAGAGACAGGTTTAACAATAAAGGAAAACATAGAGACAGGTTTAACAATAAAGGAAAATATAGAGACCGGTTTAACAATAAGGGAAAATATAGAGACAGGTTTAACAGTAAGGGAAAACATAGAGACAGGTTTAACAATAAGGGAAAACATAGAGACAGGTTTAACAATAAAGGAAAACATAGAGACAGGTTTAACAATAAGGGAAAACATAGAGACTGGTTTAACAATAAAGTAAGGAAAAAGACTGAGACCAGTTTAACAATACGGGAAAAGATAGACATGTATAACAATAAGGGAAAAGATAGAGGCCGGTTTAACGGTAAGAGAAAACATAGAGACAGGTTTGCAAATAAGGGAAAACATAGAGACTGGTTTTACAATAAGGGAAGGGACGCAGAGGTGTTTCCAAGGCACTAGGGCCGGGTTATATACTGGCCAAGACCTACTGACGCGTCCTCGTCGAGCGTCCTGGGCAACATGTCCCTTCGGGGTCCTGGCTAAAGACAATAGGATCGCCGATTCCTCCGAAGTCGGAGAGTGTCTGCCTGCACGGCGAGGAACCACCTGTCTGCACACCAATAAGCCAGACATGGGACAACGGATACTCACGCAAACCTCAGGTCCTGTATGACATCACACTGATGTTGGACAACAGGATGCCTTCATCCGACATACAGGACTTCGCGTTGGAACTCAAGCCAACGAACACAAGCAAGCAACAATAAGGGAAAACATAGAGACGAGTTTAACATTAAGGGGAAATAATGAGACAGGTTTAACAATAAGGTAAAACATAGAAACAGGTGTAACAATAAGGGAAACAGTGAGACAGGCGTAACAATAAGAGAAAACATAGAGACAGGTTTAACAATAAGGAAAAAGATTGAGGCCAGTTTAACAATACGGGAAAAGATAGACATGTTTAACAACAAGGGAAAAGATAGAGACCGTTTTAACAATAACGGAAAACAAAGAGACAGCTTTACAATAAGGGAAATCAAAGAGACAGGAGTAACAATAAGACATGAGAGACTTGGAGTACTTTGTGAGCAAAACAGTGATACATGTGTAACAATAGGACATGCGAGACTTGACCTAGTAAGTAAAGCAAATAAAGGACCACATTACACGCTTCAAGACTCTGTGGATATATGGTGCTATATCCACATTCTAATAGACCAGCTGGCTGTATGTGGTTTATGCGGTTAGTATTACGCCGGTCGCTTTTACTTCCATAGAGATTTCTTGGTCATGCCTTGGAGACTTGTTCGACCTTACAGCCCTGGCCAGTCTTAAGGACTCTGAATACGGCCAGATGAGGGTCAAACTCATGCCCACCAAACCAGCAGATGAGTATCTAACCACTAGGCCACTATGTATGTATCCCGAACTAACATAGGAAAGATATAAACTGTTTCGCAGGTCGCACTCAATTCTAATATAAGAGACAGATTCCTAACCAAGGAGTTTGAAAGCCATTACTGTTAGTATAACATTAATTAATCATTACTTTATCACAATCAACAAATTATAATTATTAGTGACTTTAAAATTGTCAAGTACTCACGCTGGAAAACAAAAACAAAACAAACAAAATAATCAAAACTATATGTCACACGAGGAAAGGCGATTCCTTAAAACCGAACACTGTTAGTATTTGACAAGTCCTTTCCGAAAATCCTCACATAGCCACTAGAATCGGCGTCTATAGTTCCGTGCCTGGGGTGTCGCTGAGAAGCGCCGAACGAGCCATCTCCACGATCCGCCAAGTGGTAGAACCGAACCATGCGCTGCTCACGGCGCCCCGCCAGCAAGATCGCCCGGTGATCGCTGCCAGACGCTCACCGAGTCGGTTGTGGACGTGGGGACGTTTCGCTGTTGGAAACGTGAGTCGGTCAAAGGCTGGCACGCATGGCATGGGCAGACAACTTCTAGAGTTCTAAGGGAAACAACCTTGTTAAAATGTTTCTTCCGAATAAAGTTCTTAAAATTATAATTTTAAAATGAGTATGTATGAAATAGAATAATTTAATTATGTAGTATTGTTCTGTTTCATACATTCATTCATTCATCATGTCTCATGCCGATAAGTTTGGGCGGTCCATATTCGCCATTTCCCTCGATCACCAGAGTCGTGGATCAACTCTGTATTCTTGTCTCGACCATACCACGTTGCCAAGCAATCCAGGTATTTACTTCACTGACTTTCCCTCATTCTCTTTCCCTCGATCTTGCCAGTTGTCATCAAGTTCTCCAATTTATTTCTTCACATGTCGTGACCATAATATTTTGACTGTCTACGTCTAATTTCTCCTATCTTCTATCTTCTCCTATCTTCTTCTTCTTCTTCTCCTATCTTCTTCTTCTTCTTCTTCTTCTTCTTCTTCTTCTTCTTCTTCTTCTTCTTCTTCTTCTTCTTCTTCTTCTTCTTCTTCTATCCTTCTTCTTCTTCTTCTTCTTCTTCTTCTTCTTCTTCTTCTTCTTCTTCTTCTTCTTCTTCTTCTTCTTCTTCTTCTTCTTCTTCTTCTTCTTCTTCTTCTTCTTCTTCTTCTTCTTCTTCTTCTTCTTCTTCTTCTTCTTCTTCTTCTTCTTCTTCTTCTTCTTCTTCTTCTTCTTCTTCTTCTTCTTCTTCTTCTTCTTCTTCTTCTTCTTCTTCTTCTTCTTCTTCTTCTTCTTCTTCTTCTTCTTCTTCTTCTTCTTCTTCTTCTTCTTCTTCTTCTTCTTCTTCTTCTTCTTCTTCTTCTTCTTCTTCTTCTTCTTCTTCTTCTTCTTCTTCTTCTTCTTCTTCTTCTTCTTCTTCTTCTTCTTCTTCTTCTTCTTCTTCTTCTTCTTCTTCTTCTTCTTCTTCAGCAATCCGAGCCATTGAGGTTCTTTGCTGCAAATACAATCCGTCTCCATTCGTCTCTCTGGTGGACCTTCTCTTGCCAGTCGCTGATTCCAAGTGCTTGTAGGTCTGTACATGTATTATCTCTCCACCGTCTTCTTGGTCTACCTCGGGGTCAACGGTCATTTATTTCCTGAGTGTTAGCGAGTTTTGTTTCCCTATTAGCTTCCATTCTTTCTATATGCCCCAGCCATTGCAGTCTATTAGCCTTCATGATACCAGTGATTATCGGGGACTTAAACATATCATAAATGTCTTTGTTGCTTCTTCTTTTCCACTCTCCACTTTGTGTATCCCTAATGGGCCCAAAGATGCGTCTTAAGACTTTTTTCTCAAAGGTTTGTAACAAGGCTTCGTCTCCTTTAGTTGTACTTCAGGTTTCAGAGCCATACAGCACGACTGGTCTGATCAGTGTTTTGTATATTGTGATTTTGGTGTTACGAGATAGCGCATTTAATTTTAGCAGATGTTGTAGTGCATAGTATATCTTATTTCCAGAGTTTATTCTAGCTTGTATTTCTTCCCTTATTATGCTGGAGCAGTTGAAGATTGTACCTAGGTTGGTTTTTTTGTTTTTTGTTTTTTTGTTTCCGTATGTATGTTTCCGTTCTTTTAATCGTCATGTGATCAAGAGAAAAAAGGAAGGAGGAAGAAGAGAGAGGAGGGAGGGAGTAGAGAGAGAAGAGAAAGAAAAGAATTATGAGGGAAATGATGTAAATAGTGTGAAGCCTAAAAGTTCGTTCCTCAGTCGAACTCTGCCTACTACACACTACCTTTGATAGTAAAGAAATATGAAGAGAGAGAAGGAAAAAAAAAGAGGATGAGAGTAAGGGATACGACAGATGTAGGTTCGTGTCTCCGCGTGAGAACAATAGTTAATTACTATTGCACCATCAATGTCTCGTGGTGTGTGTCATCAGGTTACAGGAGAAGTGTACAGCCCACCTCACAATGTCTCTAAACTACTCTAATCTACACAATCTCAGACTGACAAGTCGAAATAAAAGGCAACTCAAACATATATTTATTTTCTCCTTGAACAATAACAGAGTGACAATCTACAGAATAATCGCATAGAGTAATCAGTACATGCATTGCAGACACATAATGCATATTGAACTGTAATAATACGATGCTGTTTTGCCTCACAAGAGAGAGATAGATAATATAGTAAACTATGCAACCAGATGTTAGGGAAATACTACCTACAACCACCTATTAACTGCATGAAGCAAAGAACTAAAGCTGGGAATTACACCGGCCTTTGTTTCGTAACTATCTTCCCGTAGGCTTATTAGTGGTCCATATATTCAGCCCAAATACCCATTGATCCACAGATTGATCCATCAATCCATATACCCAGGGATTATTTTGTTCAGATGGATATCTGTTTAGACAAGTATGCCCGGTATGCTTGGGCGACTCCCTTTTACCCAGGCAATGCCTGAAACATTATAAAACAATACCCGTGAGTTTTATGTGAGAATAAACATTAGTCTTTCACTACCTACACATTCCTTAACACCTCTCGCTTCTTTATCTATACTAGTATCAATATATCTTAGCCATAACATAAATTAAGAACCTTATTGTGAACACATATGTTTAACTAATATTATTATCGCCTATTTCCCGACGCGCCGCCTACAGCCAACATTAAGTATTTAACCATTCACCCGAAGATCTGAACTCGCTGACTGTACCACGTCGGGCCAGCCTAACTACACCTTAGCTACACAGCCGCAGAAGCGCGACCTTCTTTCACCTATGTCCAGCGAACAAAAGACACGCATTCTTTTCCATACCGCTTCGTCTAGGGCGAGCCATTGTCATCCGGTCTCATTGTTTGGGTTGACCCAGCGTGATCGCTTCTCAGGTGCACGTTTGTCTGCTAGACCCGGCCTCTGTGTTGTTTATATCTTGCAGTAGCCTTTCATTCCATATTTACATGTTGCACTCGCCTAGTTCTCATTAATTGTGTACGTCTAATTGCTTGGTTACATGAACATACATAGTTTATCCACACTCTGCTTATCTAACCGATTAATTTGACTCCAATCACTCTATTTCGGCCATTTAAATATAGGTCATATTCAGGACGTCGCATTCAGTCCTGATCCTTTGCCGGGTCGTTTATGATTACGCGGTAAGTTCACCTACGGTAGTTTGCTATAGCTCTCTAAACTAAGATACCTGATTATAATATACAATTAAACTAATTATGTCTAAGTCTTATGTCAACTTACATTCAACTTCTGCCATCCAGTGGGTTTTCTGGTCGTCCTTCTGGGTTTCATATTTGAAATACGATTGCTCTCTTCAACCTCGTTTGCCGTGGATCCCACCACCGGTTTCCAGTCGTATTTGACATTAGTCTCCTGTGTGGTTCCAACCGCAGTGTCCCTGGCTAGTGGTTGTCCTATTTGACGTTTAGCCATCTACTGCAACTAACGAGCGGTCTCTTTAGCTGGCGGTCCTCTTAACTCAAGTGGCTTTCTTGCACTTTAACGACCCTCGGACTCTGCGTGTCTTTCCCTTCTTCGGCTTATCTGCCTTGGGTAGGTTCCGTTCACAGATCCTTAGTCGCTCTCACTCCTATCAGTGATTCAGACGAATTCTAGCATGAGCGCTTGTCCGTCTTCCTTCACTTCCTCCTCCTACAGATACTATACAGACTTGGGCACGGATTAGCCACAATTTCTGAAGTCCTGTTACTATGTTCCTTGGGCTGCCCCAAGAGGGCCCAGGCCCCGCCGCTTCCGGAGTCCACTATTAACTGTCCTCTCTCCTGCTCGACTCTTCTAACTGACTGGATCCTCAAGTATATATTACTTCTCGAGTTGGCGCCTTTCTTGAATCACGTGACGTCGCTGTCCCTTGTCATCCAATCAGTACTTCGCGTACCCTGCTTCAATTTGCATCTTATTATTAATCTAACTACCTTCACCCCAATACGACCTTGTTTTTGAGTTCATAGTCCTTGTTTGAGTTCATGCTCCTTGAAGTAGATTTCTCAGCTCAAGCACGTTCCCACTGCCATAAATCTGCCAGCCTACTGTACCCATTTTGTTCTCTAGACAGCCTTCGTTTGTCTCTGATTCTCGTATGCACCTATAAACTATGTGGCCTGTTTTGTTTTCTGACAGCCCGAACCTAAAGTATACATTACATCTGGCATTCCCCGACCCTGAAAAAGCTATCGAACAACGAAAGTTGAGGTAGAGTTTTAGGAAACCGAAACAATTCGGGTTCAGAGCTTGACCTCTCAAGCTGTTTAAAAATATCTTGGCCGATGAACTTAGATACTTCCAAATTCCCCTACTGGTTTTGGTGTCATCAATATCTAGTTCCTTGTTGTCCCATTTTGTGACGCATCAGGCGTTCACATATTCCCCTCCTACTCTTCGACGGACCCACGTCGAACAAGAGATATCTATACTCTTGGTGTGCTAAGCAAGGCCTTGTGTAAATCTGGGACTAATTACGTAAACAATAAGTCAATTGGACTTCATCATTGGCCCCAAACCTTTCAGTGTAATTCTGCTACCAGTTATATCCCATGAACCTGATGCTTTAAGTAACAAATATCAAATATCAGTGACCAAAAATAAATCATCAGCCTCTGCAAAAATATATTACCGTATCCTATGAGTGGCGATGAGGAATATGCATTCTGTATACAAAATAAACCTGCAATTCTGACATCAACATCAACACCCAGCTCCATGGATGCAATACATAGAGGCACCAAAAATAATAAAACAATGTCAATGTAGGCATTCAGTTAATATGCCACTCCCCTGTAACAACAACAAAACGAACAATCAAATTCACTTAGGTGCTACCCACTAGGACATATGTAGTCATCCTTGAATCTGAAAAAAAACATTGTAACAATTCCTGTGACACGACAGGCAAATGCCTGGTCATCACACATAATAACACAACCAATTCTCCCCTATTCGCAAGGACACATCAGCCTGAAGCTGCAATCTTCACGATCACCACCGATGTACACAAAAACAAATCAGCCCCTACTGTAAGTAAACAACATTTAGTGGTCATAGAAACAACCAAACATATATCATGAAACAGCTTTGGACATTAAAAAAAATGTGCGCCCAGTCGTTGGACATCATGCCCAATTGTCTTGGCGCTGAAATAACTCTGAAAAAAAAATGGTATGCCCAGTTCTTGGACATTATGCTTTATTCTTTTGTCGCTGAAATAACTCTGAAAAAAATGTGTGCCCAGTTCTTGGACATCATGCTCTAACATTTATTCTTCGCCATGCCCCTTCACATTAAAAACAAACATGTACCCGTATTAACATCTACTCGGGCAATCTCAGATTATAAATGGTCTCCTTGGCCTCCTGACACGACATTGAACTATGTGTAGTCACTATGACACCTAATACTGCAGTTGTGTCTGCCCTTGAACACAATAGAGTGAGGCCCACACAAAAATAAAAACATTCGGATAGGCCGACTTGACAATTTCCGCTATGGAAATAACAAGGGAGCTAACTGCTCCACAACAGTTGATCCCCTCAAGTAGTCATATTCATTTAAACAACAAAATAACATGTTTCTAACTGCATTCATGAACCTGTAAAACAAACAAAGGATGGCTAAACGCGACTACACATATGGCTCTCCACCAAAAATATCACCAATAAGGAACCAACACCACAGCACTAATGTTTAACTAATTATTTAACTATTGTTCATTGTCATGCTGAGATAAATATAAAAAGAATATGTTTCTGCTTGCGGGTGCTCTCTGGATTCCGTTTCCATTCACTGAATTTCTACGATTGTCTTTATGTAAATGTCTATTCTATATGCACGGGCAGAAATATAGGGCGTCACTGGTCTTTCACTGCCCAACACCGTTAACATATCTAATTCTGGTATCATGAAACTTGAACACGCCGGTACGATGAATTCCACCTCTGTTCCCGCTTCTAAAATAAAGGGATTTTATAACTACCACGAGTTACACTGTCATTTGTCTCTTCACAACAGCCATAATAAACTCACTAAATAAAACACAGGGGAATATCCCCTCTTGATGATCTAATTGTTCATGCGTGAATTTCTTTTGCGCCACGTGTGCCATTGATAACGTTCGGCACAGCCCGTCTCGCTCTGTTCTCTTCTGCAGAAGGAAAAAAAAAGGGGGGGGGAGACATATTGTCCTGATGGCTTCAGATGTTGCCACTGCCCCCTGGCGTATTGAGTTCAGCCAGGCAAACAGCTGCCTTCCCGACAAACTAAGTCACACTCATCCCCGTACAGCCACAGGTTTGGCATGCTCTACATGTCAGGTGTGGGAATTGTTCTTATACTTTGCATGGCTCTGGGTTTCACTTGCCATACCCTGTCGTCAATCATGACTCTACTTCCTGGACGAAGAGTGGGTGACCTTTGTATAACGGTGGAGTAATTTATTCTGATACTCTTTAATGATGAAAAGATAAGGCCACCTTTACGTTGACTTGCACTGCTCAGCTGTTGTCTGAGCTTATTTCGGACAGATTCCGCTGCGCTGACTCTCCTTCTGAGTTGGCTATCCCTGGGTATTTTGTTGTGGTGGGTTTTCCTGTATTCTTGTAGCAAGGTGGTTTGGCCGGTGTACTTTACACAAGAGTTTCTAACTGAACAGACTTAGTAGAAACCTCTCCGACAGATAGTTCAGACAATTTACCAACCAGCTATGAGATAAGTAGCCTAGTAAAGGAACACTTACTGAGACAACTATCGAGCAGGCAATCACGAACTACTGACTGTAAGCGACAAATCTATGTATACGATCTTACTATATAGTATAACCTGACACCACAGAAACAAAGTTCACATGGAATCTCCTGGGAGCTCCCGGACTAAGCTGGAAGGTCCCAGAAAATTCTGGAAACATATCGCTGCTCGACGACGCCATGTGTGATCAAGAGAAAAAAGGAAGGAGGAAGAAGAGAGAGGAGGGAGGGAGTAGAGAGAGAAGAGAAAGAAAAGAATTATGAGGGAAATGATGTAAATAGTGTGAAGCCTAAAAGTTCGTTCCTCAGTCGAACTCTGCCTACTACACACTACCTTTGATAGTAAAGAAATATGAAGAGAGAGAAGGAAAAAAAGAGGATGAGAGTAAGGGATACGACAGATGTAGGTTCGTGTCTCCGCGTGAGAACAATAGTTAATTACTATTGCACCATCAATGTCTCGTGGTGTGTGTCATCAGGTTACAGGAGAAGTGTACAGCCCACCTCACAATGTCTCTAAACTACTCTAATCTACACAATCTCAGACTGACAAGTCGAAATAAAAGGCAACTCAAACATATATTTATTTTCTCCTTGAACAATAACAGAGTGACAATCTACAGAATAATCGCATAGAGTAATCAGTACATGCATTGCAGACACATAATGCATATTGAACTGTAATAATACGATGCTGCTTTGCCTCACAAGAGAGAGATAGATAATATAGTAAACTATGCAACCAGATGTTAGGGAAATACTACCTACAACCACCTATTAACTGCATGAAGCAAAGAACTAAAGCTGGGAATTACACCGGCCTTTGTTTCGTAACTATCTTCCCGTAGGCTTATTAGTGGTCCATATATTCAGCCCAAATACCCATTGATCCATAGATTGATCCATCAATCCATATACCCAGGGATTATTTTGTTCAGATGGATATCTGTTTAGTCAAGTATGCCCGGTATGCTTGGGCGACTCCCTTTTACCCAGGCAATGCCTGAAACATTATAAAACAATACCCGTGAGTTTTATGTGAGAATAAACATTAGTCTTTCACTACCTACAAATTCCTTAACACCTATTGCTTCTTTATCTATACTAGTATCAATATATCTTAGCCATAACATAAATTAAGAACCTTATTGTGAACACATATGTTTAACTAATATTATTATCGCCTATTTCCCGACGCGCCGCCTACAGCCAACATTAAGTATTTAACCATTCACCCGAAGATCTGAACTCGCTGCCTGTACCACGTCGGGCCAGCCTAACTACACCTTAGCTACACAGCCGCAGAAGCGCGACCTTCTTTCACCTATGTCCAGCGAACAAAAGACACGCATTCTTTTCCATACCGCTTCGTCTAGGGCGAGCCATTGTCATCCGGTCTCATTGTTTGGGTTGACCCAGCGTGATCGCTTCTCAGGTGCACGTTTGTCTGCTAGACCCGGCCTCTGTGTTGTTTATATCTTGCAGTAGCCTTTCATTATATATTTACATGTTGCACTCGCCTAGTTCTCATTAATTGTGTACGTCTAATTGCTTGGTTACATGAACATACATAGTTTATCCACACTCTGCTTATCTAACCGATTAATTTGACTCCAATCACTCTATTTCGGCCATTTAAATATAGGTCATATTCAGGACGTCGCATTCAGTCCTGATCCTTTGCCGGGTCGTTTATGATTACGCGGTAAGTTCACCTACGGTAGTTTGCTATAGCTCTCTAAACTAAGATACCTGATTATAATATACAATTAAACTAATTATGTCTAAGTCTTATGTCAACTTACATTCAACTTCTGCCATCCAGTGGGTTTTCTGGTCGTCCTTCTGGGTTTCATATTTGAAATTCGATTGCTCTCTTCAACCTCGTTTGCCGTGGCTCCCACCACCGGTTTCCAGTCGTATTTGACATTAGTCTCCTGTGTGGTTCCAACCGCAGTGTCCCTGGCTAGTGGTTGTCCTATTTGACGTTTAGCCATCTACTGCAACTAACGAGCGGTCTCTTTAGCTGGCGGTCCTCTTAACTCAAGTGGCTTTCTTGCACTTTAACGACCCTCGGGTCTTTCCCTTCTTCGGCTTATCTGCCTTGGGTAGGTTCCGTTCACAGATCCTTAGTCGCTCTCACTCCTATCAGTGATTCAGACGAATTCTAGCATGAGCGCTTGTCCGTCTTCCTTCACATCCTCCTCCTACAGATACTATACAGACTTGGGCACGGATTAGCCACAATTTCTGAAGTCCTGTTACTATGTTCCTTGGGCTGCCCCAAGAGGGCCCAGGCCCCGCCGCTTCCGGAGTCCACTATTAACTGTCCTCTCTCCTGCTCGACTCTTCTAACTGACTGGGTCCTCAAGTATATATTACTTCTCGAGTTGGCGCCTTTCTTGAATCACGTGACGTCGCTGTCCCTTGTCATCCAATCAGTACTTCGCGTACCCTGCTTCAATTTGCATCTTATTATTAATCTAACTACCTTCACCCCAATACGACCTTGTTTTTGAGTTCATAGTCCTTGTTTGAGTTCATGCTCCTTGAAGTAGATTTCTCAGCTCAAACACGTTCCCACTGCCATAAATCTGCCAGCCTACTGTACCCATTTCGTTCTCTAGACAGCCTTCGTTTGTCTCTGATTCTCGTATGCACCTATAAACTATGTGGCCTGTTTTGTTTTCTGACAGCCCGAACCTAAAGTATACATTACATCTGGCATTCCCCGACCCTGAGAAAGCTATCGAACAACGAAAGTTGAGGTAGAGTTTTAGGAAACCGAAACAATTCGGGTTCAGAGCTTGACCTCTCAAGCTGTTTAAAAATATCTTGGCCGATGAACTTAGATACTTCCAAATTCCCCTACTGGTTTTGGTGTCATCAATATCTAGTGCCTTGTTGTCCCATTTTGTGACGCATCAGGCGTTCACAGTCATATAATCTATTTGTATGTGGCCAGAGTTTTTAGCCGTTCCTTCTCTTGAAATTATCATATATTCTGTCTTATCTTGGTTGATAACCAGCCCTGTCGTGTCCTCCTTTACAGTGTCGTCCCTGGAGTGAAGAGAGTCGACACCCACATTATAATATTTTTTTCCTCTCAATATTCTGGAGAATCCACCAGCTTCCGTCCAACACACTCCATCAGCCTATGGACACCTTTTCCTATCACTCTCTCACTGTCGTACTATGCCCCCTTCTCATACTTCCCCAACGTAACATACTCAACAACTCTTGCTTCTAAAGATTAATAAAGATTAATTTATTAAAAGAAAAGTGTAACGTATATGAGACGTGTATGTTAAGAAAATGTGTGACGTGTTCTATAAAGTGTGTAGAATCGGACTCTCAGACAACAACCCAGTCAGCTGATCCCAGCAAGGATAGACCACAGCACGTTACGTCAGAACATGTACAGCTCACCCAGTGCCGAAACCATCTTGCCGGATACTGCTTTGCCTCTGTAGACCTCTGGTAATCCCATTTTCATGATCATCAGAAATAGACACCGGTGGTATTAACAGTTAATCATGGACCGGTTGCACTCTACACAATATCCGTTCCTATCGTTCATTTAAAAAAAATGCACCAGTCCTTTGTAGTGTGTACACAGATTAATGTTAATTTTTAATGTACTTGATCCTCACTCGTGTCTATCTAGCCTCAAGTATCATGTCTTGTGTTCTATTACACGAGATTATATCACACTATGTAATTATTAGACTTAATGTTTTCAGTTCGTTACTACTGTCTGATGCTGTGTGGTGCATCAGTACGCATCACTCTCTTTGGTGAATCAACTTCCTTCTAGCTTTAGTTACGTTCTGTATGCAACTTTATTGATTGTTGAACTGGTGTTCTTCCGAATGGGATTGGATTCTTTCCCAAAACTTTGTTGAGTTTCCTTGGATCTGGTAGGGAACCTAGGATAGAAACAACACATCTGGTGATAGTACTAGTCACTGATCCTTTCGGCTGAGTGTAAGCCTATCACCTTGCTTAATGATCTTTAGCTAACTAGACTTAGTCATAGAGCAGATTAGCTACCCACCTAGAGCCGAATCAGGCTATGACAAAGAAAAAATCAGCAAACAGAATGCTGAACCCCGCCCACCAGGGACACCTACGGGAAGATCCCAATTATCCCTCATTACTCAATTCTCAACTAGTAAAGCTTATCAACACTTCACTAATCTATTCTTAACTAGCCGAGTTAATATCACTATTCTACTCTAACTAGTTTCCACTAACAGTGCTAATCATCACACTATAGTTTAACACGGCTACTGCCTAAAGTAATTAGAACTAATATAATAATAGGTTATACCTTAAATGGCACTACTGCAGTCCTATCAATCATATCTACATCTGCCATTATAGGCACGTGTAAAATTAAGTCACTAATTAACACACGGTAGATATTATTTCCACTAAGCACTGCAGTGCCCTGGCACTCCGACTAGAGCATTTTCAAGTCCCCCTAGTTGGTCCCAACTCGGGTTTATATGGCAAACTACCAAAGTTGGCCACGTGACGTTATCCTTTATGCCCCCACACAGGTGGCACATTGGCAGATCATCCCCTGTCAGGGATCCATCCCCCCTCTGGCTCCCTCAATGTTAGATTTGTCATCACTGGTTCTGACATCCAAAACAATCCAGAGAGTTACTGTCGAGTTCCAACAAAGAGTTTCGATACCAAGCTGCCAATCATGGTTTTCCAAACAAGCTTACATTGTGCACGTGACGTTGTTCATGTCCGGCAGGTGTTCCACTGTTTTCAATAACACCCTCAACTTTCTGTCATGTGCTGACAGTCAAAACCTCCATTCCGTCTGATGTCCGGAACTATAGATGACAAACGGAACCATTCCATATCCTGCGCGGCCAATTATATGTGATTTTAACTGTTATGAACTGCCAACGCGTTTTATCCCTTCCTTCTCACTCACCGCCAAATGTGTATATGGGATGACCCGATGTAACCCGTGCAGCTGTGTTTACTCTGTTAGTACGACTGTTGTGGCCTAGAAAATATACGCCAAGCAAACGTCGGTATATTTATCTGGTTAACTCATGGCGAGCTCGTGACATAGGCCCCCTCTTAAGAGAGTAGTCCATCTCACTCTTCTCCACCATGAGTTAAATCCAGATGATTCATTCCTCTTCTTCAGGAGCTGGGTGTCTTGACAAGAAATCCGCTCCAACATTTTCCTTCCCAGGAATGTACTCCACGGTGAAATTATAAGGTTGAAGTAACAACGACCACCGCATCAAACGTGTGTTGAGCTTCTGAGAAGTAGCCAGGAACATCAGGGGCTGATGATCCGACTGGACCCGAAACTTAACTCCATACAAATATGGCTGAAATTTTTGCACTGCCCATACGAGGGACAAGCACTCTCTCTCGACGGTTGAATAATTCCTCTCCGCCTGTAATAATTTCTTGCTTGCGTATGCCACAGGTTTCAAAACCGAAGCATCGTCTTTTCCTTCCTGTAACAAAGCGGCTCCAATTCCAATCGCACTCGCATCTGTTCTCAACACAAATTGTTTGGAAAGGTCAGGGAGCTGTAATACAGGTTTGCTGACCAAGGCCTCCTTTAACTGACTATAGGCATTCTCACATTCTGGTGTCCAAATGATTTGGTCCGGGAATCCCTTTTTCAAGGTTTCCGTCAACGGAGCTCCCATTTCAGTGAAATGTGGGATAAATTTGTGGTAGAACCCACACAACGAGAGAAAAGATCGCACATCCTTCTTCGTTTTTGGCCTTGGTGCATTTCTGATTTTCTCCAGGTTCTTCTCTTCTGGAACAATGTGTCCTGGAGTGATGGTGTGACCTAGAAATTCCAGAGTCTGGTAACCAATCATGCACTTGGTTGGACGAGCAGTAAGCCCTGCTTCCTTGAGTCTATTAAACACTCTCTCCAAGGATTGTAAGTGGTCATCCAAGCTGTCACTGGAAATCAGAATATCATCCATGAATGAGATGATGGACGGATCCTGTAACGGATCTAGTAAAGTCCTCATCATGCGTGTAAACACACTAGGTGCATTGCTGAGTCCAAAGGGCATGACTTTGAATTCGTAGTGTCCACTGGGTGTACTGAAAGCTAACAGTGGTCGAATCTCCGGTTTGACTGGTATCTGATAGTACCCCCGACTCAGATCCACCTTCGAAAAGTACCGAGCCTTATGGAGCCTAGCGAATAACTGAGTTGGATTCGGCAAAGGTTCCACCTGAAACTGTGTATGACTGTTCAGAAGTCGGTAGTCTATACACAACCGGTGTTCTCCACTTGGTTTGCGTAACAAAACTACCCCCGCATTGTATGGGGATGTGGATGGTGCAATCACGTCATCCTCCAACAGTTTTTGTATTTCCTCCTCCAGGGCCTTTTCTTTAGAGAATGGCACTGGGTAAACCTTTTGGCGAACAGGCTCCTGTGTGGTCAAAGTCATCTCGAACTCAACCAACCTCGTTCGTCCTGGTTTATCAGTCAGTATCTCCTTATGAGACTTGAGAACCTGGGTTATCCTTTCCCTCTCCTGGGAGGTCAGATCAGGGTTCACTTGCACATCCCTATAGGTTTCCTGGTGTTCCAAGGGATATTCCCTGCCCTCGCTGGTTCCCACTTCTGTCTCCACTGCAACTGCCATTGCCATGAGGTGCGCTGCCTTGTCTCCGGGTCTCTCTTCGTATTTCCGCAAGAGATTGATATGGAAAATCTTCGACTTTCCCCGGATCCGGATCTGATAGTTGGTTCTGGATATCACCCTTTCCACGGGAAATGGTCCTTGCCAACCTATCTCCAGTTTGTTGTTTCCCGTTGGGAGTAGCAACAAGACTGTATCTCCCACCTCTAGAGATCTTTCTTTAGACCTACGGTTGTAGTAAGCCGCATGTCTTTTCCTGGCCTTTTTCAAGTTTTGATTTGCCAGAGTCCATCCCTTGTGGAGTTTTTCTTTCAGTTCCTCCACGTATTGATAGGATGAGATCACTTCTTCTGACGTCCCCTCTTCAGTCCAACTCCTCAACATGGCTTCCAACGGTCCTTTGATTGGACGACCAAACAGCAACGTAGCGGGTGGTAGTCCTGTTGAGCCATGAGGAACTTCCCGATAGGCAAAGAGTGCTGCTGGGATATATTCATCCCACCTATCAGGTTTTTCCTGCGCTAGTTTCCTAAGCATTGTCATTAACGTGCCGTTGAAACGCTCCACTTGTCCATTGGCTTGAGGGTGGTGTCAGGACCTTAGAATTGGCTCGTTGGGCTAACACGTGTGAGACAGTACAAGTATAACATGATTCGACGTAAGACTCAACGACACAACGTTTTATGGATTTATTGCCATATTAAATACAGAACGATGATTACAACAATATACAATATATAACTCACGACGCTCACAACCACAATACAGCTCACAAGTCTGACGCTCAAGATGACAGTCGTTCGGCTTTCACCCACAGAGATCCACACAAAAGCCTTGCTTTCACCGCACACGTCCTTCCAGTCTCAAGTCCCAGCTCGGTCTGTCGCTAGCGCGCAACTTGCTGACCGCCTCTAGTGGCGTCACGTGGCATGCGTGCGTCTTGTCGTCAGCCTGACCGCTGGTCGCGTGTCAGGTAACAATCTTGTCAGCCGACAATTCTTGTCCGCCGGGTGTCGTAACGATGTTGCTGCATAGCTATCCCATGTTAGGCTCTGACATCCTCCCCGGGTACCTCAATGAAAGATGCCATCTTTCATTCATGATGTATGTATATACTGGGGTAGTGTTAACTTCATGTCAGAGTCTACCCTTTCCCTGTGTTATGCATGAAAATACATATATGGCATAGAAATATATACGATAAATGTAAGTTGCATTGAAATGACAAATGAAGTTCAACTTTTAACACAAATCAGGTTTCATCCCCCTGATGGCTGGTTACCTCAATTGCAATAATACCCAGTCAGATCAGTAGTACCAGCTTCTCGCATCTACCTCGCAGCAATTTAAAAAAAACGTAATAATATGGTTGTTTTGCAACAGCCATCTAGCCAGACTGAAATACGGCTTTATATGAGTCGTATTAAACACTCAAACTCTGACCTCATTTGGCCAGGAGCTCTTATGTTGGTTTGCAATGTTGGCAGCTCTCTGCCATGCTTGGTGGACGCCTACCCGGTGTGTTAGCCATTTGAGCAACAAAATGTCTATTTATACAATACACATTATTGAATATGTTTCAAATTATGGCCCTTGGTGTAATTCATAAATGCAAGGGAAGTAATTCAAGCATTTGACATTCAAGCAATACAATAAATTACAATAATTATTTAATTTCTTAGCGTCATTGCTTGACGTTTCTTCATATTAACGAGAAAAAGTCGGTAATATGAATACATTAATCAAAATATGATTCTAAGATTACACTAATCAAAATAAATAAGTACCCATTTGGTGTATTATATTTTATAGATTCAAAAGGATTTTACAATCGTCATAAGTTTTTGAATATTTGTATATCGTCTGCTAATTTTGGTGTACTTTTTAAATTACACAGGAAGTACACACGAAACTCAAAATTTAGTTGCTGTTACACTGTCTGAACACAACTGCTCCGGTTTTATTTTATAACGGATAGTAAAATGTTCTCAAAGTTCGTGTCTAATGTTATAGTATCACAACTTTCGGATTATGATGGAATGTTCTTATTTCCGATGTGTTCACAACTTATGGATAATGATCGACTGTTCTTATTTCTGATGTTTGAGTGTCGAACCTTTTGGATTAAGTTCGCTTGTAGAAGTCACTGTTCAGTCCACATTTGCACACGTCGTTAAAATATAACGGTGAAGAAATCCACACACAGCTGTCACTGTTAACCCGCAAAGTTCGCTTCTGGTAAGTGGTTAAGCGTCTGTGACACTGTTCTTGTTGTATATTTACAGTTAATAATGTTCTCTTTCTAACACACACTACACAATTATACTACACTCATTACAAGACTTAATTAAAATAAGTATATTATACATGTCGGTTTTTAACCGTATCACAATTACAATTATAGACCTTACACAGTAGGTGAATAGAAACAAAATTCACTCATTGGTGGCTGTGTTGGTCTGAGTGTATTAGTACACTCTGCACTCAGACATTGCTTACTGGGTCGGTCGGACAACGGGACAAAAGATCGGCAATTGTATTGATTCTGCCTGGAATATGTCGAACCTCGAAACTGTAATTTTGAAGCTTCAAGGACCAGCGAGCAATCATATTGTTGGATGGTACTCCGGCATTTATATACCGTAATGGACTGTTGTCAGTTTCGATGATAAAGTGACGTCCTAGAAGGTATCTGGATAGTTTCGTCACACTTTCTACTAAGGCAAGTGCCTCTAATTGTGGAATGGACCATGCACGCTCTCGAGGCCTTAATTTTCTTGATATAAAACAAACGGGATGCAGGATGTTGTTGTATTCCTGCAACAGTCGCAACGGAGGTAGCATCTGTTCTCAATCTGAAAGGCAAATGGATGTTGGGCAATTTAAGGATGAGATTATTCGAGTTCTTATCAGAAAAGTATGCCAAAACTTTATGAAATGCATTTCGTAGGCATTCATCGTGTACAACTTTTTCAGGCTTTTCCTTAGTTAGTAAATTAGTAAAAACCTCGGTCAGTTCTGAAAAATCAGGAATGAATTGCCTGTAATAATTGATCAGTCCCAACAAACTCCGGACTTGTTTCTTATTAGTCGGGAGTGACAGTTTTAGAATTTTGGAGACAATTTTGTTGTCTGTCATGACAAAGCCATTGGATATTCTGTACCCCAAAAATGATATCTCTTGGTAAGCCATGCTCACCTTTGAAGGCTTCACTGTCAGTCCGTGCTGTCTGATACGTTCTAGTGTCTGTTCTAGTGTCTTTATATGTTCCGTCATTATCTCTGTATGGACACAGATGTCGTCGATATAGCAAATAATATTAGGAATGTCAGCTAGGAGAAGTCGTGTCATGCGTACGAATGTGGCTGGGGCATTGACTAGCCCAAATGGAAGTTTGCACCATTCGTACAGTCCCCAAGGCGTGGCAAAAGCTGTTAGATGTCTGCTGTCTTCATGTACAGCTATCTGCCAGTAACCTTTAGACATGTCAAGCGTCGTAAAGAACTTAGCGTCAGTCAGTTCTGTCAGAAGATCGTCAGTGTTTGCCATTGGTTCAAGATCTAAAACAGTTATTTTGTTCAGTTTTCTGTAGTCGATGCAAAGTCGTATTGTGTTGTCCTTTTTGCGTACAATGACCATGGGTGAAGAGAAGTCTGATAAGGATCGTCTGATGATGTTGTTTTTTTTCTAAGTTGATGATTTCTTGATGTAATTGTTCTTTGTAATGTAATGGTATTCTGTATGGTCTGCATCTTATGGGTGTGTTTGATGTGAGTGTGATGTGATGCTGTACTAATTCTGTTTGTCCTGGGTTGTCGGAAAAGATGGTGTTGTACTGTTGTATCAACTGTTTGCCTCTGCTTGACTTAAGTTTGGATTGATCTTGATCTCATTCAAGCAGTTTGTCGTGTCTAATGTAGGTGTTGGAATCTCGTCGCTAGAATCGTCATCTTCGTGATCTATTATCACGGTGCAAGCTGTCGCATCGTCTTGTTCGTTGTCTCTGTTGTGGTATGGTCTTAGCATATTTATGTGAAATATTTTGTGTTTGTCTTTTATTAGGATTTCGTAGTCTACAGGTGAGATTTGTCTTGTCACTTTAAAAGGTCCCTGCCAAGAATCAGTCAGTAGCTGTCTGTCACTAGGTAGTAGTAGTAGAACGTCCTGTCCAGGTGTCAATGTTATAGTCCTGTTACCTTTGTCTGCGTACTGTCTGTACGTAGCACCAGATAGTTTTAGTGCATTTTTAGCAATTTCACATGATTTAATAATCCTTTCACGCAATGATGTTACATATAAGAATGATGATATGGGTTTAAGTACTGGAGTAGAGTCAGTTAACATTTGGTGATAAATTGTTAATGGGCCTCGTGGTTTGGCACCATAAATTAGTTCAAAAGGAGAGAAACCGGTACTAGAATGTGGTACCTCGCGATAAGCAAAAAGGACAGCTGGTAGGTATACATCCCAGTTATTGGGGTGATCTTGAGTTACTTTTGCAAGCATGTGCTTCAGATCCCCGTTAAGCTTTTCTATAATCCCGCTCGAGTGAGGATGATAGGGGCTATTGAAGACTTGTTTCACTCCTAACATTTTGGTGAAAGCTTGGGTCGATGCGGCAATAAACTGAGTGCCTCTATCAGACTGGATAGTATCTGGAAACCCAATTCGGGAGAAGATATGGAAGAACACTTCCATGATGTCGTTGGCAGTAATGTTCTTTAGAGGAATCGCTTCTGGCCAGCGACTACATTGATCAATAAAAGTTAGAATATATTTATTCCCTCTAGTTGTTGTATGACTAAGAGGGCCCACAATGTCAACTGATAATTTTTCAAAGGGTCGACTGGCTAAGTCAGTGACTTGTAACTTTGCCTGTGGGTGTTTACCTTTTTTTACCAGTTTCTGGCATGTATCACAACTTCTGCAATATGTTTTTATGTCATTGCAAAATTTTGGCCAATGAAACTGTGTCAATAACCTTGACCTGGTTTTAACATATGCCATATGACCTGCAAAAGGTATATCGTGAGCAAGATGTAAAGCTTGCTTGCGATAAGTAGTTGGCAAAACAGTTTGCTTCGTTGTAATGTCACCTCTGGTGTAATACCTGGTGAGTATATCATTGTGTAAAGCAAAATGCCATTTCGCATTCTTGGTTATTCTTGCCTTTTTGCCGATCAGGTCAAAGTACTTTGACAGTGAAGGATCAGCTTTTTGAGCTGTTATGAATGCTTCCTTCATAGAGTCACTAGGTGGTAATTCTGGGCTAAGCATTTGTATAGCCTCAGTTTGGTTACTTTCATCTTGCACTCTAGCAGTAGCTCTTGTTACTGCGTTCACACACTCAATGACATCAGATGATGATGGAATGATATCGTTAATGATGTGATGAGAACTTAGTGCTGCATTAGCTAACATACATTCAATAGGTGATATGACATTTGGTGGTGATGTCGTGTTATCATCAATACATAGTGATGTTATGTCATGATTATGAGGTTTGTCATTCACCTCAGGTAAGTTTCCTATGATTATATCGCACACTGGGTTTGTAAGTGCGGCGCACTTTATTTTCCCGGTGAGGAAAGGTGTTTCAATGTATGCCCATGCTAATGGATATTTCTCAATATTGCCTGAAAATGTTCTACATGTAATGTGCCTGCCTGAATAGTCTGTAGGCGTTATGAATGTTGTTTTCAGGCCAATAAGTGTACTTCCGGTGTCGCGAAGTACTGTAGCAAACTTGCCATTAACATACCCGTGATGGATGTCTAATCTGCCTTTTGAGTCTATTACCAAGTTAGCTTCCTCATTGGCAATAGGGATGGCGTGCCCGCATGTTAAGATACCATCTTCATAGAAGGTGTTACAGACAGTGCATTTGTTAGCACTAAATACATCACAAGCTTGTGCTGCATTCACAGGATGTTTCTCTGGATTTTCGTCTTCTGACGCTGAGCTATCGAACAAGGCGGCATTGGCTTTGTTGGTCATATGCCTGCCTCTACAATCCATGCGATGGTGCCCGTAAGCCTTGCAGAGAAAACATTTACGTAAACTTTTGAACGATTTACGCTCTTTGTCTTGTCTGTTTACCATATTTTGCTTTAATGCTGTTTCAATCTCTGCCTGCTTGGCAGCCATTTCTGCTTGTTTTAGAGCTCTCTCCGCTGCTCTTTCTTCGCGTTCATTATTTTTCTCCTGTACCAGCAGGTATTCAGCGTATTTGTTCTCGCTCCATTTTGTTAATTCATCACCTGTTAGATGCAATTTAATACCCATATCGATGAAATCAAATAATGACGACATGATGGGGAAAATACGTCAATGAAAATCAGCCACACAAAATATGTTATAAATGGTTAGTAATAAACAATTTACAATTTATTTTACTATACGATGCGTGCCTACTATTGCATACGTAAAGTTAAAGTATAGAAAAATATACTCAAGTGCCCTGGATACGGTAAAGAATGGTTGGACAATCGGGCTAGAAAACTGTAGGGTCGTTACTTCGGAACTACTAATGACCTCTACGGCAAGGTTATGGATGGTACGGAAAAACCTGCTTTGTTTTTGGAAGAAAATAAGTTAGCGTCTATTTGTTGGTGTGTGCCTGCAAGTCACTAAGTGTTGATTAGGTTTGGATGGCGTCAAGTATAATTGTATGTCGTAAGTTTGTCCGTCAACAGTGTTTTTCTCAACAGACGTTACACTCTTTCCAAAACTCTTTTCGTTCCACAAACTCAATGCACAAAGACAATTTATCTGTATTTGAACACTCAATAACATTGATGACTCATCACTTACATCACGATGACATTCAGTAAGGACATAGACATCAAGTTTACAAGATGGCGACAAGGTCAAAATGGCGACAAAATCACAATGTCGACAAGGTCAAACGGTGACAAGTTTCACAAATCACAAATGTTTTACACGCTTACAGGATCAAACAATATGTACTGTACGTTTACAAATGGTTTTACACATATTTAAACAATGTAGTAATGGATCACAATGAGACTTTTACGATCACATTTACATAACTATAACCTTGACAAATTTTACAAGTTCAAGAATTATAGTTTTAAATCGTTAATGACGTATGGTTTAAACAAAGACGAGCAACACACGTCTACATATATTAGGTTCTTAAACAAGGACGAGCAACCCACGTCCACACATGTCAGGACCTTAGAATTGGCTCGTTGGGCTAACACGTGTGAGACAGTACAAGTATAACATGATTCGACGTAAGACTCAACGACACAACGTTTTATGGATTTATTGCCATATTAAATACAGAACGATGATTACAACAATATACAATATATAACTCACGACACTCACAACCACAATACAGCTCACAAGTCTGACGCTCAAGATGACAGTCGTTCGGCTTTCACCCACAGAGATCCACACAAAAGCCTTGCTTTCACCGCACACGTCCTTCCAGTCTTCCATGTTAGGCTCTGACAGGTGGTAAGGGCTGGTATGTATGTGATTAGAGTGAAACACCCTAAATACCTCCTCCATGAGTTTTCCACAAAACTGAGATCCATTGTCCGTCAGAATTTGATCCGGAAAGCCTAATCTGGTAAAGGCCTCCATCAGTGCGTCCGCCACTCTTTTCGAGTCAATCGTGGTCAACGGTATAGCCTCACCCCACATTGTACAGCAATCCACCATTGTGAGTATATACATGTTCCTCTTCCTAGTCCTGGGAAGTGGACCCACGATATCGATGGCTACCCTCTCGAAAGGAGAGTTCATGATGGGCATCTCACCCAACACCACCGGTGCTGTCCAGTGTTTCGGTGCCACCCTCTGGCACTCAGGGCATGACTTCACATACCGACGCACATCATCTGTCATTCCCGGCCAATAGTAGTGGCAGGAAATCCGCTGCATGGTGGCGGCAATACCCATATGTCCACTAAAGGAGATGGTATGCCCCATATGAAGAATCTGGGACCGGTGAGCTTTCGGGACGACCAACTGACCGTATAGGTTGTCTCCCCTTCCTGCTCTCCTGTAGAGTATCCTATTCTTCATGTAGTACTGCCCCCGTCCTGGTGGATCAGCACTTTTCTGCAGCTTTTTGTAGCAAGGACTTAAAGTATCATCCTCACTCTGGGCAGTTCGTAGCTCCCCCGGCATTGGGTTAGTCACAATTGCGTCTGCCTCTTCCGTTCTCGCCTGAGAGCGTGTCTGCATTGCTCCCATATGGATTGGCTCCCTGGGCATTCCCAGAAAGACATACCGGCAACCGAGGATGACTGGAAAAATGGGATCGGTCAATACAGCGGCCTTGATGGTGCCGGTGACGTACCTTGACCGAATCTCCACATTAGCAATGGGCAACTTCATGGTTACAGCACTCTTCTGTGCAGGCTGTATATCCAATGTCTCACCTGTGAATTGTTCTGGATGTACCAGATCCGCAGAAATCACGGCCTCCCCGTCCAGTCCTGTGTCGTATAAACATTCCACTTGACGACCGTTAACCTCTACCAATTCCACTACAGGTGGTTTTTCCTGGTCTGGAGTCTCTTCCTCGGCCTCGACCTGTTCGGTGGGCTCCACCTTAGGTTTCCCGGGGCACACGACGAATTGAGTGTCTCCTGACTCTCCTCTGCAGTCAATAGCATTGTGCGTATTCGACTGGCATTGGTTGCACCATTTCCCTGTCCTAGATTTTCTATTGCCAGACTTGAGTGAGCTCTCCTGGTGGCGAGCTTCCTTGTTGACCTTTGCATTTTCTGTGACAACCTCCTGGGAAGTCACTTGACATGCTGCGAAGTGAGGGTTCTTAGCCTTCGATTTGCAGTCCCTCGTATTGTGAGAGGGTGACTTACAAATTGAACACCACTTCTCCGACCACGGTCGTTTAGGTGTAGAGCTTGAAGTGCTCTTGCTTCCCTCCTTCTTCTTCTCTGAACTATCCTCTGATTTTTGCACATAAGGTTCCCACTTTTTTGTTCCTGAGTTTTTGGTTTTCTTCTTGTCATGTTTCTCTTGACTTTTGGAGTTGGTGGAAAGGTTCTCCCCTGCCTCCCCATGTACCTCGACGAACCGTTCTGCTAATTTAGTCACGAGGTCAATACGTTCCGCTCCTTGTTCTCCCAGGAACGTTCTGAGAGGTTTAGACATTTGCTTCTTCAGCTGGTCGACCACCATGAGCTCTTCCAGACTCTCATAGTCATGTGCGAACCCAGCCAAATCCATCCACTTATGGAGATAAGATTTAAGACGCAAACTGTAGGCGGCAAACAACTCCCCCGGTTCTCGTTTCGCTGCTCGAAATTTTTTCCGGTAGGTATGTGACGTAACCTCGAATCGTTTCAGCAGAGCCGTCTTTAACTCGTCATAATTGTTCTCATGTCCTGGTGGCAGACGAGAATAAACCTCGTATCCGGTCCCGCGTAAACCCTGGGATAGCTTAAGATTCCATTTGTTACGCTCCAGACCCATAGCAACTGACATAGCCTCGAAGCGTTGAAGGTACTGGTCAATCTTCTCTTTGTCCTCCTCGTAGACCGCTAAAGGAAACTTCATAGCATGGTACCCATGTCCACCTACTGGTGTTGATCCTGGGATAGAGGAACCTCCAACTGCTCCCTCAGTTTCTCCATTAGATTGACTCTTGAGCTCGAGTTCCCGCATCCGGTACTCGTGCTCCCTCTTCTGTGCTTCTTGTTCAGCTTCTAATTTCCTAGCTGCTTGTTCAGCTTCAAATTTCCTAGCTGCTTGCTCAGCTTCCAATTTCCTAGCTGCTTGCTCAGCTTCCAATTTCTTAGCTGCTTGCTCAGCTTCCAATTTCTTAGCTGCTTGCTCAGCTTCCAATTTCTTAGCTGCTTGCTCAGCTTCCAATTTCTTAGCTGCTTGTTCCAACTCCATCCTTCTCAATTCCAGCTCGGCCTTTCGATCTTCCCTTTCTGCTTGACGATACTCTCTCTCCACTTCCTGTATGTAATCCGTTAGAGCAGAACCCCCCAATCCCATTTCTTCCCCCTTTGCCTTTAATTCTAACGTGGTTAGTTTAGGGGTGGCCATTATACAGAGAGGTAAGCTAGCAGGTCTAGTACAATATAACTGCAAATTACTATACAGATATATGAACAAGTACTATAAATCTAGATATTACTACACACAGCACATTCACTCAGTGACAAGAGTAGAATCAGGACCACAGACCTATGCAGACGTGTGAAGTGTGAACAGGTAAGATATTTGTCCTAACCCCTATCCACATTCACTCTAGCTGGATTCTCCAAAATGATATCTCCCTCTTATAACTAAGGATCCCGTGTCCAAAGACCCCGTTGTCAGAAGATCCCACTGTCAAAGGTTCCTGCTTGCAGGAGATCTCGCTGTCCCAGGATTCCGTTTATTAGAGATCCCGCTGTCCAAAGATCCCATTTACGAGAGATCCCGCTGTCCTAAGATCCCGGACGAGCCCCCAATAATGTCGTGTCCTCCTTTACAGTGTCGTCCCTGGAGTGAAGAGAATCGACACCCACATTATAATATTTTTTTCCTCTCAATATTCTGGAGAATCCACCAGCTTCCGTCCAACACACTCCATCAGCCTATGGACACCTTTTCCTATCACTCTCTCACTGTCGTACTATGCCCCCTTCTCATACTTCCCCAACGTAACATACTCAACAACTCTTGCTTCTAAAGATTAATAAAGATTAATTTATTAAAAGAAAAGTGTAACGTATATGAGACGTGTATGTTAAGAAAATGTGTGACGTGTTCTATAAAGTGTGTAGAATCGGACTCTCAGACAACAACCCAGTCAGCTGATCCCAGCAAGGATAGACCACAGCACGTTACGTCAGAACATGTACAGCTCACCCAGTGCCGAAACCATCTTGCCGGATACTGCTTTGCCTCTGTAGACCTCTGGTAATCCCATTTTCATGATCATCAGAAATAGACACCGGTGGTATTAACAGTTAATCATGGACCGGTTGCACTCTACACAATATCCGTTCCTATCGTTCATTTAAAAAAAATGCACCAGTCCTTTGTAGTGTGTACACAGATTAATGTTAATTTTTAATGTACTTGATCCTCACTCGTGTCTATCTAGCCTCAAGTATCATGTCTTGTGTTCTATTACACGAGATTATATCACACTATGTAATTATTAGACTTAATGTTTTCAGTTCGTTACTACTGTCTGATGCTGTGTGGTGCATCAGTACGCATCACTCTCTTTGGTGAATCAACTTCCTTCTAGCTTTAGTTACGTTCTGTATGCAACTTTATTGATTGTTGAACTGGTGTTCTTCCGAATGGGATTGGATTCTTTCCCAAAACTTTGTTGAGTTTCCTTGGATCTGGTAGGGAACCTAGGATAGAAACAACACATCTGGTGATAGTACTAGTCACTGATCCTTTCGGCTGAGTGTAAGCCTATCACCTTGCTTAATGATCTTTAGCTAACTAGACTTAGTCATAGAGCAGATTAGCTACCCACCTAGAGCCGAATCAGGCTATGACAAAGAAAAAATCAGCAAACAGAATGCTGAACCCCGCCAACCAGGGACACCTACGGGAAGATCCCAATTATCCCTCATTACTCAATTCTCAACTAGTAAAGCTTATCAACACTTCACTAATCTATTCTTAACTAGCCGAGTTAATATCACTATTCTACTCTAACTAGTTTCCACTAACAGTGCTAATCATCACACTATAGTTTAACACGGCTACTGCCTAAAGTAATTAGAACTAATATAATAATAGGTTATACCTTAAATGGCACTACTGCAGTCCTATCAATCATATCTACATCTGCCATTATAGGCACGTGTAAAATTAAGTCACTAATTAACACACGGTAGATATTATTTCCACTAAGCACTGCAGTGCCCTGGCACTCCGACTAGAGCATTTTCAAGTCCCCCTAGTTGGTCCCAACTCGGGTTTATATGGCAAACTACCAAAGTTGGCCACGTGACGTTATCCTTTATGCCCCCACACAGGTGGCACATTGGCAGATCATCCCCTGTCAGGGATCCATCCCCCCTCTGGCTCCCTCAATGTTAGATTTGTCATCACTGGTTCTGACATCCAAAACAATCCAGAGAGTTACTGTCGAGTTCCAACAAAGAGTTTCGATACCAAGCTGCCAATCATGGTTTTCCAAACAAGCTTACATTGTGCACGTGACGTTGTTCATGTCCGGCAGGTGTTCCACTGTTTTCAATAACACCCTCAACTTTCTGTCATGTGCTGACAGTCAAAACCTCCATTCCGTCTGATGTCCGGAACTATAGATGACAAACGGAACCATTCCATATCCTGCGCGGCCAATTATATGTGATTTTAACTGTTATGAACTGCCAACGCGTTTTATCCCTTCCTTCTCACTCACCGCCAAATGTGTATATGGGCTGACCCGAAGTAACCCGTGCAGCTGTGTTTACTCTGTTAGTACGACTGTTGTGGCCTAGAAAATATACGCCAAGCAAACGTCGGTATATTTATCTGGTTAACTCATGGCGAGCTCGTGACAAGCCCCATTTGTTGAGCTTTTCCCTTTAAGTGAGTCAATATTTCGGATGTCTTTTGTTCATTTTCCCCTATAATATCTATATCATCTGCATAACCAAGCAGCTTTGATGTTCCTCCAATATCACATTCCTCCTTTACCTTCCTTACAACTTTCTCTAAATCCAGATTGAAGAGTAGCGCCGATAGTGCAGCATCCTGTTTCAAGCCAGATGTTATTTGGAAAGGGTCTGATTTCCTGCCTTTATATGTTACTATATTATACATATCTTCCATGCATAGTCTGGTCATGTTGATTAACTTCCTTTGTATTCCAAATTCCTGCATAGGATTCCATAGACTATTCCTATGGACACTATCATAAGCCTTTTTAAAATCCACAAAAATATTATGGAGATCTCTTTTATATTCCCAATTTTTCTCGGCTATTTGTCGTAAGATAAATATCTGATCTATTGCTGATATGTTTTGTCTTCTTCTTCTTCTTCTTTGCGTTCATCCGGAGTGTTTTTTCAGATGTGATTGCGGTGTGTCTAGTTAGGTACCATTGGGTCGAAAGCCACAGGCCAACACATCCTACTTTTAGCATGCTGTTTTGACCAGGTTAGCATTCCTGGGAGACTCTCACTTTTGTGGTACCGTCCACATCCCAGCTGGTTAAGTTGGAATAGTCGAAGACTTCGGTCATCCCTCAAGGGAAGGCAGGGACAGTTCATAGCATTTTCCGCCATCGGAGGTGGCTTCCATAGTTGCAGGGCCGACACATAGCGCCCTGGTGCTGGGCTCACCGAGGGAATCGTCACGTCCTGCTCATGGCTGCTTTAAACCCTCACTTCAATATATTGGGCATTTCCTTCACCACGGGCCGCTCCCGCACAAACTAGACCGGTCTGCAGACGGTATCCACTCAGGGAGATTTCTGTTCGGACATGTGCTTGTCTTTGTGCCCATCAGAGCTTTTCCAGGCACGACGGACATTTGGAAAACTACCTCGACAGAGCTGTTCCGAACAAGAGCAGCGTTCGGAGATTAGGTAGTCAGAGCTGTTCCTAGCACGAAAGAAATTTCACTCGGACGTTTTTTGCGTTGTACCTGATTTATTTGCACCCGTAGGCCAGCACATCGACTTTAGTAGGCATTTTTACGGGTTAGCCTTCCCGGGGTTTCGAGAGACGTTAGACTGTTTGTGCTGTGGTATCGCCCACACCTCAGCTGGTCAAAGTAGAAAGGTCAACGACAACACGGTAAACCCTCAAGGGAAGGCAGGGACAGACCATGGGCATTCCCCTGCTATCCAAGGAGGCTTCCATAATTGCAGAGCCGGCACATATTGCTCTGAGACTGGGCTCACCCGAGGAGTTGCCAAGTCCTGCTCATGGCTGCTTTAATTCCTCACTTCCATGTGTTGGGCATTTCGCTTGCCACTGGTCTCTCAAGCACACACCAGGAACTGTAAGTCTGCGGGAGATATCCACTAGGTAAGCTTTCACTTTGGACTTCGGACTACGGAATGGATTCGCTAGCCGTGCGTTCCATTTCGTGTTATTGAGACGTTTTTTCACCTTTGTTTAAACTCTCTACGAGGTAGATACAGTTTTCGTATCCATTTTGAATGGGGCTCTTCTTCTACCTTTTTGTACTCGCTCACGGGGTAAGCTACATGTGCTGCCGGCTCAGCACCTTACCTCCGTGCAGAAGTGAGCGAGAAACGGCCAGGCCCTCTCATCCAGGGATCCCTCATATCCCCCAGCTGAGAGCCTTCGGACAAGTATCAGAACTGGGCATGTAGCGTGCTCAGTATCTCACCTCCATTTTTCGGTAGGTGGGTATCGACCAGGCTCTCACATCCGAGGGTTTATGGCGTAGAGGCGTTCAGCCACAACCCTCGACAGAGAGCCTTATATTACGTCTTCGGACCAAGAATTTCTGCCTTCGTGCGCCTGATTTAACCTTTTGACTGCTATCCTCAGTCTACCTGCAGAGCAGCAGGTTGTGTCTCGCTTAGTCTGGCCCCTATCCCATGAGCCGTCCGATATGTAGCTTTCATCCATCGACAAGCACATGGGGTCGATGGGACACGCAAGCTCCCCCACCACGGCAAGGTGGAGTCACATCGGGGGAGACACATCGGGGGAGACACATCGGGGGAGACACATCGGGGGAGACACATCGGGGGAGACACATCGGTGGAGACACATCGGGGGAGACACATCGGTGGAGACACATCGGTGGAGACACATCGGGGGAGACATATTCTCCTATCAGTGTTCAATTTTCATTTGTTTCTTGTAGGACTTGGTCATTGGTTTTTCTGTCTTGTATTCTTTGTAAGGATATTGGGCCTGTCGGACAGAGTTCTACTAGTTAAATTGCGTGGCAGACCTTTTAGCATAAATGTTATTCACGTATATGCCCCAACAGGAGAGTCCAGTGAAGATAGTGTAGAGGAATTTTATAATGACATAGAGTCTGCCTTAAAGAAATGTAAAAATTCAGAAATAAACATCATAATAGGAGACTTCAATGCAAAAGTAGGAAATCAAGGTGATAGATACACAGTAGAAGACTATGGTTTAGGAGAGAGAAATGAAAGAGGATACAGAGATGACAGAGTCAAGTATATAACAGGAAACACTAAATATGATTTGTGTACATTGAGTAATGACAAGGAAATACAAAACAAATTCAACATAGAAGTACAGAACAGATTTGATATATTGTTTGATCTAGAGATATTATTCCAGGATGTGAATGATCAATGGGAAATGTTAAAGAATTCAATCAGTTTGGCTGCAGCCACAACTATTCCAAAATTAAAGAAGGTGGGTCGTAAGAAATGGATGACTGAAGAAATTTTACACCTAATGGAAACAAGAAGACTCAACAAAAATAATCTGCCAAATATGAAGAAATTCACAGACAAGTCAGAATATTATGTAGGAAGGCAAAAGAATCATGCCTTGAGGAAAAGTGCTTAGAAATTGAAAAACAACACAACAGTCAGAATACCAAATTAGTGCACACAAGAATTCAGGAAATTACTAATAAAAGAACAAGTACATCAGCAGGCTGTCTAAAAACTAAAGATGGCAAAATCATAATAGAAAAAGATCAGATTCTACATGTATGGACAGATTATGTGAAAAACCTGTATAATGATAACAGAGAGGAACAGTATGATATTAGATTTAATAATGAAGGACCACCAATTTTAAAGATAGAGGTGCAAAATGTTCTTACGCATATGAAAGCTGGCAAGGCCCCCGGTGCAGATAACATCACAACAGAAATGATTAAAGCTTTAGAAGAATTTGGACTAGAGCAAGTCACCAGACTGCTGAACACATTATATGATACTGGAGATATACCTTCTGAATTAAGTAATTCTGAATTTATTGCAATCCCAAAGAAATCAGGAACCTTGGAATGTGATCAACATATAACAATTAGTATAATGAGTCACATCACAAAGATTTTGTTACGAATTATCATGCAAAGAGTGAGGAAGAAAATACAACCTGAAATAGGGGAAGAACAATGTTGGTTTGTAGAAGGAAAGGGTACAGTAAATGCTGTGTATATGCTGCGAACAGTTATTGAACGTGCTATGGAAGTAAACAAGTATATACATCTTTGCTTTATTGACTATACAAAGGCTTTTGATAGAGTTAGACATGTCAACATGGTGGATATGCTTGCAGATCTGCAAATTGATGGGAAAGACATTAGACTTATTAAAAAAAACATATATTGGAAACAACAAGCTGCCATAAGGATTGATAATGAAGTGGGACAATATCAATCTATTAATAGAGGTGTTAGGCAGGAATGTGTAATTTCTCCATATCTTTTTTCCCTATACAGTGAAAATATTTTCAAAAATGTAGAAGATATAAATGGAATCAGCATTGGAGGAAGAAACATCAATAACATTAGATATGCAGATGCTACAGTATTGATTGCAGACAATGCACAGGATCTGCAACAATTAGTAGACTCGGTTGTTGTCCACAGTGAGCAGCTGGGGTTGGAATTAAATTGTAAGAAGACACAGGTTATGGTCGTCACTAGGAAGAACGAAGTACCACAATTTAATATACAAGTAAATGGGAATATTCTTCAACAATTGAATCGATACAATTATCTCGGAACAGTCATAACATCTGATGGGAGATGCCTTGAAGAGATTAGAACAAGAATCGCCATGGCGAAAGTAGTCTTTAGTCAAGCTGAAAAACATGTGATGGCTACAGAAATGTGGTTTCTGAGGAAAATGCAAAGAATACCATGGACAGATAGAAAAACCAATGGCCAAGTACTACAGGAGTGCGCAACCAGCAATTAAAATTATAAAAGTGTGATATGACTGGAAAAAAATTAAGATGACGAAGTATTCTTAAACCACATTCCGAATATTGTTCAGATTAAAGGAATGCTGTACATACAAGAGAAATTCAATACTGTTTTTTGTTGTTGGACAAGCTAGCAATTGATGGTGCTACATCTCATTTAATTTTGCTGTTATACTTCCTCCTAAATTATCAGTTGTACACAGTTGTTGTTGATACTGACGAAGAAACTTCCAGCAGCATGGTGAAAAAATACTGTCAGAACTTTCAGAAAATTATTGGAGTAAATCTGTGGCCATATTGCAGCAGTTCTCTGGCAGTTACTGCAGCATTCATTACTGGAGTTGACATTAAAGCCAAAATAGAATACCTGGTCAAGTCAGTTGTTACTAAGAAGAAAGGGAATGTGGACACCAATAAATGGGCCAAAGATTGGATCGCTTTTTCTAAGTCTGATGGTCCAACAGTTATTTCATTCATCAAGGATTTAAATCTTTCTTCTGAATCATCTGCTCTATGTGAAATAGCTGGTATTGTAGAACAAAATCAGAAAAGTGATTTTGACTTATTTTGTGATTCTCCACCAAACAAAGCATTTAAGTTTGATGACCCCAGAAACAAATGCCTTGAGGATGAAGTCACCATGTTTCAAAAATTACGGCAACCAACTTCACAACCATTAAATTATTGGACAAATGAACATAGGTTTCCACTGCTAACAGCAAGTGCGAAAATTGTCTTGGCCATACCAGTGTCCTCAGTGGCAGTAGAGCACTTATTTAGTGCAGCAGGATTGTTGTTGAGTAAGTTACGAAAACGGACGTTACCAGCTCTTGTTATAAACTCTGTGTATATCAGATTTGCATGTAAGATGAAAATTGTGGAAATGGTTCAGGGATTACCTGGATTAACTGAATTATTAGAAACAGTCGATCAGCAGGAAATTGATAATGCGCTGAATGAGTAGAGTGACCCTGAAATAGAATGAGAGTGTCAGAATGACACTGAATTGTCATATTTAGATTAAACATTTTTTTTTTTTAATTTATAAAATACTCTTGAATATTAACATTAATAAATTGTGTCGTTTTACATGTCTCTTTGCATTGGTAGTCATATTTAGTAGACAATACACCTAAACTTTCATAATTTTATTTGAACTGTATTCCATATTAATAATATTCGAATGGGATGGGATGGGACAGGCATAAATTACCATGGGATGGAATACGACAGAAAAATATGTACCGTGGACAAGCCTGATGATTAATAAAGTGGAGAAAGGAATGTTTTGTGTGGAATAGCTCACCTCCCTTCAGAGGTCACTGATTGTAAGAATTGTATGTTTTTTTTTTTTGCCCTGGCCATGCGCGAGTGCGGGGAATGAACAGGCTGATATGCTGGTAGGGAATCCACCTCTTGGTGTTCGATTACCGTATGGACAAAGGAGAGATGGTCGGGCGCCCGTGGGACCAGGTAGAGAAGGTGGAGGAACAGATTGAGAACCCGTATGTGAAAAGGATGCGATTGCGTGGGATCGGCAGGGGTTCTTGTAGAATCTCAAATCTTAGAAAGAAAACTACGAGCGCTTTCAGTCGCTGTTAGCTGTGGTCGCTGATAGCTGTGGGAACGATTAGTAGTGTGACTCTTCGCTGGCTGTTGAACGAGGAGACGGAGCACATATGGGAATGTCCTGAGTGCAGTGATATCGGTTCTTAGCTTAATTCAACTCAACTATATCTCTATATCTCCCCCTCTCTATATCTCCCCTTCCCTATAACTCCCCTCTATATATCTCTTCATCTCTAAATATCTCGCTCTCCACCTCTCTAGCTCCCCATCTCTATATCTACCCACCTCCGTATCTCTTCATCTCTATGTCCCTCCATCGATATATCTCACCATCTCTCTATATCCACATTTTTACATCTACCCATCTCCATTTCTATACTCATCCATCTATGCATTTATACATCTCTCTATCCCTCTCTCACCTTAACCCCCAATTCATCTCGTTTACTGAACACACACAACTATAACCCCGCACCATACTAGCTTTCTATGTTATGCCATTTGGTCCCTCCCTCTCTACATCCCTCCATTACCCACACCCTCCACCTCTCTACACCTCCACCACTACATCCCCACATCACCATATAACCGCATCACTGCGCTGTCTTCTGCGTCCAGCGACGTATATTGTGGAGCTAATCTCACAAACTCCCTGGTGTCACACAAGACAGCATTGACAGTTCTGCCGACAGCAAATTGCATTCTTACATGTATCTGTGTCACACAACACACAAAACAATTAAATCATGTGTTCGTGTACTTTTGCTCTGAACAGAATCTCTCATGTTTTTTGTTCCAGGATTCTTCGCTTTCGTAACTTTGCTAAAAAATAAACATGCAATTTCAAGTTTTTATTGAAGAAACTCTATTGATAAGAATATCTCGTTAACAACAAAGAAAATTTTCAATTCAATGTTTGTTTACGTTACATTTGTGTCTGCGTTAGAATGTATAGATCCAGGCTACCACATACCGGATTGTTATGAAATAAGGACAGCACTATCAGTAGGGGTGGGTCCGGAGAGAGTGGGTGCTGTCTCTGGAGCGGTTTCGGCTGGCAAAGATTAGTTACATCTTCGTGCCAGGGCATGCTGAGGTACAAGGAAATGAGCGGGCTGACAAGCTCGCAGGTATGGCTAATGTGGAAGCAGGTCTAGCCATAGATCAGGCTGATATTATGAATGCGCTACGAGAAGCAAGTCGTTTGCCAGAACCAAGTGATGACTTGGAATCTACAACCATGGTCAGACAGCGAGAACAGCAAGTTAAAAGAGGTGTAGCCAAACAAGAACACTACGCAGGAAGCCAAAGAAGAGTAATAAACCAACACAGAACTGGTGTCGTTAGCCGCTACACGCTGCGGGATTTGCTGAGGAGGGGATCCGAGCACTTATGGACTGTATGGTTCGATGTCCAATGAGGATTATCTTTCAACTAACTAACTATCAGTATAATGAATTCTTCTTATGGTTCATGCCGTTTGGACTCGATCGTTCTTGCCCACAGCGTTCTGTCTCGTGTAGTCTTAATATTTTCTTATACTGAGGGACCTTCATGCCATAATGTCAAACTGTCCAGCATCTTCTCTCTTGGTCTCCCCTGCCTCTCCTTATCTCCAAACTTCCAGTTGTAACGACCTACTATTAGCATAATTAATATCTGAAGGAAGAGTTTACCTGGCAGAGAATTATTGCTGTCTGAGAGAAGAGTTTGCCTGACAGAGAATTATTGATGTCAGAGGGAGGAGTTTACCTGGCAGAGAATTATTGATGTCTGAGGGAAGAGTTTACCTGGCAGAGAAATATTGATGTCTGAAGTAAGAGTTTACCTTGCTTTGAATTATTGATGTCTGAGGGAAGAGTTTATCTGGCAGATAATTATTTCTGTCTGACGGAATGGTTTACCTGGCAGAGAATTATTGATGTCTGAAGTAAGAGTTTACCTCGCAGAGAATTATTGATAAATGACGGAGGAGTTTACCTGACAGAGAATCGTTGATATCTGACTGAAGAGTTCACCTGGCAGAGAATTAATGATGTCTTACGGAAGAGTTTACCTGACAGAGAATCATTGATGTCTGAGAAAAATAGTTTACCTGGCAGAGAATTAGAGACCGCTAGCACATGGCGTATTAAAAGAAAAAAAAGATTTTAATGTTCCGGTGTATAGAGACATCCCTTGAACACTACCAAAGGATTGAACACATGCCCCACAAACTTCGAAGCGGATGCCCTACTGTGTCAGCCACGTAACGATGAGTTCAGCGTAAGCATCATGGAGCGGATGCTTTGCAGAAGATCGGAGACATCACAGTCCGGGGCAAAGATCATCTTATCTATCCTTGGCCAATTCTACGGTCTGGGCATGTCCATGCTGTGGGCAATGTTGTAGTTTTGTCATCGTTCTGGTCAACCCGAGCTATTTCCAGGAAAAGTGTCTTTGATCATTGTTATTTCCAAGTGCTCGGTGTAGCTAGTTTTTGCATATCATTTACAGTACGTCGCAGTCGACCCCAGCATTATTTGGCTGTCTGTGATTTATTGGCAAGTGTACTTTCAGTAGTCTGCTGCCGAATGGCCCGCAGCTGTGTTTCGAACGCGGTATGCAGGATTGCGATTTGCATTGTTACACCTTTCGCCACAGAGCAGGCTAACTATCAGACAGCGGTATCATATGTAGCCTGCAGTGGATGTAAAAGGCAGGGAGAAGCTACTACAGCATCTATCCCAAGACACACGGAATGGAAGCCACAAGACCTGGTCGTCGAGGACAAGGGACTCATAATATCATGTCCCGGAAATTAACACACTTGCGGGTATTGAATTTGGCTGAGAGAGAACAGGGATGGAAGGCGTGGTTACTGGATGGAAGGCGTGGTCAGTGGATGGAAGATGTGGTTATTGGATGGAAGGCGTGGTCACTGAATGGAAGGCGTGGTTACTGGATGGAAGGCGTGGTCACTGGATGGAAAGCGTGGTAACTGGATGGAAAGCGTGGTCACTGGATGGAAGGAGTGGTCACTGTATGGAAGGCGTGGTCACTGGATGGAAGGCATGGTCACTGGATGGAAGGCGTGGTCACTGGATGGAAGGCGTGGTCACTGGAAAAAAGCCAGGGGCTGACCAATACGAAGATGGATACAGGAAATGGCAGACAGCTTGTGTGGGTGCATGAGGTGAGAACATTGGCCAGAGATAGAGAGGCTTGTCGGCGCAGCGTGATGAGAGCAACGTTCTCTAAAATGCGTGATTCTCGAGGTGAGGCTATGGCCTCCAACGAAGACAATCGAGAAGAAGATGGAGACCCCGACGCTGATGCTGGAGAATAAGTGTCAAGGTCACCAGGAAAGAAAGAATAAGAATCAATGTCTTTAGACGAACTAGTGTCAGGACATGTCTGGGTCGTAAATAGAGAATAACCCTATCAACATCATGATTTAGCTCAAATAATGATATCATGAAGGATGTGGGACAAGATTCACAAACCAAGCTCAGAAATCGGTTTGTGGGCATTCGGGTGTCAAACTAGTATTGTCCGGTCCCGCTTAGTATAGGGTGTGGACAAGTAGGATCGAGCTAATATCCCATTCTAGTTGTGTTTAATTCAAGTTCTCATGGATTAACTTGCTAGCGTCGTGTTTAGGTGGTTTGATCATATACGTTAGCAAGACAGCACACCTCCACTAAGCATACTGATAACTAGTACATCTCTTAAAGAAGTTTACAAATTCAAATATCTTGAAGTATGATCACAGAGAATGGTAGAATAGAAAGAAAAATCTTAATCAGACATCAAATAGCAAGAGTGCTTATATATCATTTGTCACTCATACTGATACATCCTAATTTACATGTCTGCATAATGACAGAAAATAAACAACATATTCATACCAATCTTATGCTAGCAGTGTCACACTTGGATATTATCCGAATCACACTTTTACAAACACAACACCTGTTATATGAAGTGCTTGAGAAGAGCTACCAATTTAACAATCGAAGACTGAGTATGGCATTGATATTATCAGACAGACAGTGGGATCAACATCGTGTGCCACATTTATTGAAAGACAGACGATCACATCTCATTAGAATGCAGCAGCATCAACTACGAACACTGGCCGTACACCAAAGAAATCCTGTTACCAGAAGAAGAAGAAGAAGAAGAAGAAGAAGAAGAAGAAGAAGAAGAAGAAGAAGAAGAAGAAGAAGAAGAAGAAGAAGAAGAAGAAGAAGAAGAAGAAGAAGAAGAAGAAGAAGAAGAAGAAGAAAAAGAACAACAACAACAACAACAACAACAACAACAACAACAACAACAACAACAACAACGACAACAACAACAACAACAACATCAACAACAACAACAACAACAACAACAACAACAACAACAAAACGCCCGAGAAGAGAATGGCTTAACCACATCAAAAACATTGTACAATCACACGGAATGACACAATCGTGAAGACTGTCTACCAGATCCTCTGACCATCCCCTGCTGCCGTATTCTATATAGACCATGAAATCTGTCTGTTCTTTTACATTATTTATGCGCTCCCAGAGGGCCTTCACCACATCTGTCTTATCGTGCATCACATCGCCCCTTAATGATACGGCACCAGCCAGTCTGTCTGCCTGTTCATTTCCAACTACACCAGAGTGCACTGGAGAAAAGATCCAGCGAATTCTCACAACCTTCGACCTCTGAATTGATGCACACCATTCTGTACGAAACATGTCATTGCTCACTTTTGCCAGCATGCTTTCAGAATCAATCACAGAAGCCGGGAAGCTGACAACAAGCAGCCCAAAGTACGAAAGACAAACTTCAAGCCACACTATAGACACCTTACATAGCCAAGTCGAAACCCGAAGGCTGAAAAGGGGTACTCGTACCAAAATTTGGATTGGATTGGGTAGAATCAATCACAATCACAACATGTGTATACAGTTTGTTCTCTGACCAGTGGAAAGCTGCTGTAACCGCCTCCACCTCCATTCTCGGACTTAAGGTTGTGGTGTCATTTGCCAGTCATATGTTAAGCAAAAGACCTATTATACAATCATCATGATTACGAGTATAGTGGGCAGACGCTCGTGCATTCAGAAGTTCTGGGGCATCTCTATGTGTAGTGAGTACAGTAGCGCAAAGTGGGTCATACTTTGCTCATCTGACAAGAATCTTTCAAGCTCTACCTTCTACACAACATGGAATGCACAGTACCATGGTTGTAGAAGAAAGGGAATTCAAGACAGAGATGCATGTTTAGTGTTTACTGGACAAACCAAAATATAGCTTATTCATATTATTTTCTGCGGCGTTAGCTTGGGGCGGTTTTTTTTTACTGTCAACAATGCCTGTCGACACGTTAGACAGACAGACAGACAGACAGACAGACAGACAGACAGACAGACAGACAGACAGGTAAGCAGATATTCAGACAGACAGACAGGCATTTATGCAGGCAGATAGACAGGTAGACATTCAGACAGACAGGCAAGCATATAGACAGACATGCAGACAGACAGACGGATGGATGCAGCGACGGATGGACTTGTGAATGGAGGAGGGTAAGGACGGATGGATGGATGGCTGCAAATATGTAGATAGATAAATGGACATACACATATACACACACACATACACACACACACACACACACACACACACACAATATGCGTACATGCACATACATGCATACCCGTGTATGACGATATTTGGATGTTAGCACTGTTAGGCTGTCTGTAGACAACTGCAAGCATAGTCACACATGAGAGTGCCTCATTTAGTATCTTACACAATTAGCACTGTTTGGCTGTCTGTAGACAACTGCAAGCATAGTCACACATGAGAGTGCCTCATTTAGTATCTTACACAATTAGCACTGTTTGGCTGTCTGTAGACAACTATAAGCATAGTCACACATGAGAGTGTCTCATTTAGTATCTTACACAATCTACGTTTTCTCTCTCCTTATCTAATTGTCCTCGAATCCCCTCCTTTCTCTCGTCCTCTTTGGACACTGTAGATAACCGTGCTTGCTTAAAGTTGACATTTGTCCAGTCAGGTGTCAATTTTTGCTTTTACAATCTCGTCTTAAACAAACAATCAAAAACAGCACTCATTATTTCGAGCAAACAAACTAATCTGTTGAAATCAAGAAACAACATTCCATGCAAATAAACAGGTAAAAATGAGGCGACAGATGAAAGATTCTCAAACAGTGAAGTCAATGGCCACCGTTGGACCTTTCGTGTTATGTTTATAATCTTCAGTGTGGTAGCTCAAAGTTTATGATCTGCAGTGTGGTAGCTCAAAGTTTATGATCTGCAGTGTGGTAGCTCAAAGATTATGATCTGCAATGTGGTAGCTCAAAGTTTATGATCTGCAGTGTGATAGCTCAAAGTTTATGATCCGCAGTGTGGTAGCTCAAAGTTTATGATCTGCAATGTGGTAGCTCAAAGTTTATGATCTGCAATGTGGTAGCTCAAAGTGTATGATCTGCAGTGCGGGAGCTCAAAGTTTATGATCTGCAGTGCGCCAGCTCAAAGTTTATGATCTGCAGTGCGGCAGCTCAAAGTTTATGATCTGCAGTGTGGTAGCTCAAAGTTTATGATCTGCAGTGTGGTAGCTCAAAGTTTATGATCTGCAGTGTGGTAGCTCAAAGTTTATGATCTGCAGTAAGGTAACTGAAAGGAACAAAATAAAGTGTTGTTTTTGTTCACGTTACGCTCGCTCGCCTTGAACTCAAGCGTAGTCCACAAGTGATATTACGTATATTGCACTGGACTTATTTTTGCATGTTTTCCCTGTGACCAGTGTCCCTCGCCATCAGAAGAACTTACTTCGACTTCAGAGATACTTGTAATTTACTTCCAAAAGTCGAGGACGAGAAGTCGACATTTTAGTCCAGCTATGGAAGAATATCACCAGCAGAGTTGATCCAGAACACCAAATACCGTGATCCGTGGAGAGCCATGAACGCCTACGCCAGCCGGCAGGGCACTTGATGATGATGATGATGATGATGACCGTTGTAGGGGTTATACCCACCGGCATCAGCATACTGGAAGTTAAAGAGCGAGCGTTTTTTTTTTTTCATTCGGCCACGCAGACCTCCAATGAAGGGATATTTTTACCTGGAAGTTGCTGCCTCGTCAGTTCTTCGTTGCATGTCTTAGAGAATAATAATCTTACCTGGACCAAATGAAATCAAAACAACTTTATTTTAAAATCTCTACATAGAGCTTTATATATATTCATACATTAAACTCTACATCTTTTTACCTGCAAATTTATATCTTCATACCTGAAGCTTTAAATGTTTATACCCAGATCTTTACATCTTCATACCTGTATATTTACAGCTTTATACTAATCCAATCCAATCCAATTTTTGGTACGATTACCCCCTTTCAGCCTTCGAGTTTTTGACTTGGCTTTGTAGGGGTGTTTATGGTGTAGCTTGTAGTTTGTCCTTCGTACTTTGGGCTGCTTGTTGTCAGCTTCCCGGCTTCTGATGGGTTGACTGAGTTCGTTACTTTTTTTATGAGATTTTTCATGTCTGGACAGAGTCGCGCACTTGTTTAGGCCTGAAGTAATTGTGGCCCCACCCCGTCTTATGGTGTTGTTTCCTTCAGGGAACTTTACCAGTTGTCGTGGGACGCAGACGTGTTTCCAAGGCACCAGGGCCGGGTTATATACTGGCCAAGACCTATTGACGCGTCCTCGTCGAGCGTCCTGGGCAACAGGTCCCTTCGGGGTCCTGGCTGAAGTCAATAGGATCGCCGATTCCTCCGAAGTCGGAGAGTGTCTGCCTGTACGGCGAGGAACCACCAGTCTGCACACCAATAAGCCAGACATGGGACAACGGATACTCACGCAAACCTCAGGTCCTGTATGACATCACACTGATGCTGGACAACAGGATGCCTTCATCCGACATACAGGACTTTGCGTTGGAGCTCAAGCCAACGAACACAAGCAAGCAAGCAAGCAACCAGTTGTCGTCTCTCCTGGTGTTCCTCCTATTACCCCGTTGTGAGTTGCCTTCGAATCTTCTCGGTGTTCGCCAGTCGGATCTTGGTGGTGAGCGATAACGTCCTTCCTCTGCTGCTTCTTCTTCTGTCTGTGTTCTTGCATCTTCTGGTTCGAGTGTGGCTGTTTGGGTTTTGAACCGATCTATTATCTCTTATAGAGTATCTGTTGTCCTTTCTTTCATATTTTGTATTTTTGATAGCTGTTCTTCATTCTCAGCCTTTATAGCAGCCATTCGAAAGACATCCTAATCCATCTTTTGCTGAACTTGCTTCATTTCGTCCAGGATGCGCTGAACGGCCGCTATCTGTGTTTCCTGTGTCTCGTCTTTTTCTTCTTCCATGCTTGGTAGCCTTTCTTATGTCTCAGCCTTTATAGCAGCCACTCGAGCGACATCCTGCTCAATCTATTGAAGTATCCGCATACATACCTACATTGGCTTGTTTCAAAGTGGCTCCATTCACTTTTATATTGTATTCGCATATTCACCTTCTTTTTCTAATAACTTTCTTCTGTCTTTCCGTTATTTAGACAAAGTCCTTTACATCGATCATTTCTCGTAACTGCATTTCATTTTCAGCAACCAAAAGCATGTCATCAGTACAAAGCGTGTTTTGGTACAGTACATCATCATCATCATCATCATCATCATCATCATCATCATCATCATCATCATCATCATCATCAGCATCATCATCATCTTTATCATCATCATCATCTTTATCATCGTCATCATCATCATCATCATCATCATCATCATCATGTGCTATGCCAGTTGTCGTAGGCGTACATGTCTCTCCCTAGATATGATATTTGATGTTCTGGATCAACTGTGCTGATAATATTCCTCCACGCCACCGCCTTAATCCACCAGCATAATTTCTCTTCGTCTGTCTCTGCCTCTTTTCCCCTCGATCTGTCCATGTTTCATGATGTTCCCAAATGCCTCTCTTCTCATCACATGACCAAAGAAAGCTGTTTGCCTCTTTCTTATTATTGAATGTAATGTTCTAGTTTCATTAGCTTCTCTGAGATGATCGTTGTTAGTTACTCTGGCAGCCCAAATAATTCCCGATATTCGTCTCAGGAACCATATCTCTTTTGCTTCCAAGGTCTTCCTAATTTACCGCCACACAGTAAAACATGATCTATATAACACCTGCAAAATTTAGTAGATGCGGTTGTTACACACAGTGAACAACTAGGGTTAGAATTAAATTGTAAAAAGACACAGATTATGGCCGTCACTAGGAAGGACGAAATACCACAATGTAATATACAAGTAAATGGGAATATTCTTCAACAAGTGAGTAGGTACAATTATCTCGGAACAGTAATAACATCTGATGGGAGATGCCTTGAAGAGATTAGAACAAGAATCGCCATGGCAAAAGTAGCCTTTAGCAAGATGAAAAACATATTGACCAATAAAAAGATGTCAATTGAAACGAGAAAAAGAGTGTTGTGATGCTACATAGAACCTATACTTTTATATGGATGTGAAGCTTGGACAATGAGCAGTCAGGCTGAAAAACATCTGATGGCTGTAGAGATGTGGTTTCTGAGGAAAATACAAAGAATACCATGGACAGCCAGAAAGACCAATGAACAAGTCCTTCAAGAAACAAATGAAGATCGTAAATTGATTAGAGAAATTAGACGTAGACAGTCAAAAATTTTTGGGCATGTTATGAGAAGAAATGGATTGGAGAATTTGGTGACAACTGGTAAGATCGAGGGGAACAGACCAAGGGGAAGACCTAGAAGCAAGTACCTGGATGGCTTGGCCTTGTGGCATGGTCGAGACAGAAACACGGAGCTAATCCACGACTCTGGTGATCGAGTGAGATGGCAGAACATGACCGCCCACGCTTACCGGCATGGCACATGATGGATGGATGGATATAACATTTGAGGACTCTCTTTCTTACATTCAAACATGGTGACTTCTGCACAAGATACTTTTAATATTTTGTAAGCTTTTGCTTGACATATTGTGATCGTAATCTTTGTTGTGCGTCAGCGACGGCTAAAGTCACTTCCCCTTTTCTTCATAGACAATTCCTAGACAATTCATAAACAATTCAGAGACAGGTCATAGCCAGTACATTGGCAATTCATAGACAATTCATAGGGAATTCATATACAGTGCATTGACAATTCATGGATAATTCATAGACAATTCAGAGACAGTTCATAGCCAATTCATGAACAATTCATAGACAATTCATAGACAATTCAGAGACAGTTCATAGCCAGTTCGGAAACAATTCTTATACAATTTATAGACAATTCATAGAAAATTCACAAAAGTATTATGTGCTAATTTTGTGAAACTGGAAAGGAAACATTTGACAAGATGAAGAATATTCTCCGATATCTATCTGTGTCAGGCGCGGTGAGAACAAGAGTTCTATAGTTCTATAGTGAGCCTATCCTGATGTACGGGAAAGAAATGTTAGGCAATTAGCAGACACGTAGAGAATTGTGCAAAAGCTGAGAAAATGAGGAATAAGAAGCCGTGCACAAATAGAGAGAGTATGAAGATATCTTGACAGAAGTTAACTCACAAAAAGAACTACTTACTCGTATCAGAAGGTGATAGACTACATTCTTGAGGCATGTCAAGAGAAGAGAAAGCTGGAGTATGTCGTCACAACGAGTAGGTTGGAGGGAAGGGGAGGCAGAAGAAGACTAGGAGAGAAGATGCTGCAGCTTGACTTCAAAGCCTGGAAGGAACATCAGTATCAGAAATGATTGGCGGGACATGAGACAGAGAGCTGTGGGTAGACATGATCACCAACGCCAGACGGCAAGGATTATGAGAAGAAGTTGAACCAGGCCAAGAACCCAATATTCTGCAAGATAATATAGCAAGCAATGATTGTGCTATAGGGAACAGTTGTTAAAAGAGTGAGAGACTTCATTGCACCGAGTTTTATCACATATGACTCGGTTTCTTTCCAGCCAGCACGAACTTCAAGGCTCCAGCGACGACTACAGGAAGACGTATGATATACAAACATTGATGAGTGACCTACAATCGTTAATGAGTGAAGTGTAGTCTGTTATTATTGAACTACAATCCTTGATACAAGAGTACAATCTTTGATACGGAAGGACAGTGTGTGATATCATAGGACAATCCCTGATGCAAGAGGACACTAAATGATACGAGAGTAAAATCTTTGATACGACAGTACAATCATTGATACAAGAGTAGAATGTTTGATGAATGGGGAGTACTTTTCTTTCTTACGATATTCCATGTTTCACACGCACACACGCGCGCATACGCACACACACACACACACACACACACACACCACATACACACAAACACACACACACACCAAGAAAGGGAGTAGTTTACTTTACATGGATATGCATTGTCTATGATTTACACCCATACACTAGGATGGTGTAATATAATAAAAACGTCTCTACCCTTTCCTATTTATGGACTCCCTTAAAAATAAACAAACCCTTACAATTACTGATTAAGTAACTTACTTAATGTAGGAGAAAATAAAACAGCGATAGACTGACCGTGGCACAGCTAAATTTAGTTTGGCTTGTTTTCTCTCCCGTATCTGGCCAATCCTGGCGAGGGGGAAAACAAAGACTGAAGCGGCCATTTCTAGTCAAGAGAACAGACAAGAAAGTCGACCTTTCCCTTCGGGGAGAAGGTAGTTTGTTTTAAAACCATGATTCTCTTCAAGCTATTGGTATGTTATCTACATATATTAAGATATATTTATGTATTACATAAACCAGTATGTTTAATTAAGAATTAGTTACAATTCTCTTAAACCAGGCTGGATGATGTTTACTAAGGAAACACAGGTGGGCGCCACGCTGTAATTTTTCCTATGTCTTACAATTTCAAATCCATATGTTAATATCTTGTATAGGCATTATGAACTTATATCTAACTAAATGGTGTTTATAACCTATGAATAGTATGTGTACTGTAGTACACAGAGTATCAACTCTCATGTCAGAAACTCTTTTCAATTTAGGAAAGACTCTTGATTCATACTTCATAGTAAAGAACTAGTGTCTGTCAATTTCATATTCATATGAATAAAAACTTCTATGCATTGTGAAATATATCTCAATATCTATGCTTAGAAATCTGCTAATAATCTATGGACTATAGAAAGGAAATTTTATCCATGCGGGGACATACAAATGATTACGCATATTCCTGACTCGTACTTAGTCAGGGGATAAAATATTTTGCCACATTATAATCTGTAACTTGGAAATATAGTGCTAAATTTTAGTACCATTCTTTTGTTAACAGATTAGTAACCACTCCATATGAGGTTGAACATATAATCATTTCATAAAATAGTGTTAGGGACAGGCCATGTTTGAATATAAATTCATGAACAATTAAACGCGTGATGTAAATGTATGTTCGGATAGGATTCACTCCGCATCGCCTCACCGTAGTAGAAACAGAAGCGAAGATTGATGTGAATAAATTGCTTGCAATATTCAGAAGACTGGACCATGCGGCATAAGTTATTCTTATAAATACCCTCCGAATAATAGCAGTCATTGGCAAAACATATCACAGCGATTACTATCCTCATGTGCTGTACGCAGTGGGGGAAAACAATGGATGTTTTAGTTCATGAAGATAATTCAAAAACCTAGGCTCCCTGCATCATCATTATGATTAATTATTATGTATGAGTATCATGTACTTAATATCAGAGAAATGTACATGTATGTCTTTTTCTGGTATGAGAATTTTCTTTGTTCTGATTGTTACTTTTTACTGTGGGAATATACATTTTAATGTTGCACCTTGGGATTAGAGGATGTTGATGTAAGAATACATATGTATGTCAGTACTTAAGAAGCCAATAGTGAATAGTCTTGACCTAGTGATGATTATAGTGCCGAAATGAAGACGCGGCATTAGAAACCACAGGGATTCTGTATAGGCTATTCTCTTCAAGTAATGAGAGAGACAATATCAACATGTTGGATGGACAGAATGACTTCACCCATCCAATAGTCCCAGTAACAACAGAACAAAATATAAGTGAGAAAATACCTTACTCACTATGAAGAGTCAGAATGGCTCTACTCAGCAATGAGGGACAGTGGAACATGGACACCCACTCCTTTCCCCTTCTCCCCTTGGTGTTTTGTATTTGTGTTTGTAATTGTGTTGTAAACCTTTTATCATAACACAGTAGGTTAATGCTAGTGTTGTATTCTTGTCATCCCTTTTCTATAGAAGAGAAGCAGGTGGTGGTTGAATTTGGTGGGACTATATCACTAACACTGGATCCTGGGTAAACAGCCATAAAGTGAATGTCCAAACCATAGTCTGGATCTAGCAATACCTCAATGTTTACTGCGGCACTCAATAGCTCCATAGCGAGCAACAGATAAATTAGAAGACAACTGACTGGGTGAGTGATTAAGTCCTATTTTAGTAGGAATATCCAGGATGGACTTCAAGATCTAATAATCTACAAAGATGAAGATCATCAGAGTACTGACAACAGTGTATCGTTTGCGTTACTTCTGAGAAGTATCACCAATGGCCTCATCATTCAACCAAGTCAGTGAAACTGGGACAATCCTTCTTCAAGTTACTAAAACTAACAACAGTGAGTAACCTTCAACTGTTGGTTGGATTACCAAGTTAATATCCACAATGGATAAGTCTTCGAAAGAACATCTCACAGCTGCAACAGTCAAAAATAAGGTTCCAGCCATGCAACACCAAAGTCTAGAATACTAGACACCAACTCAACCAAATGGGAAGAGACACTGAAACAACATTATAGCCAATACAAACAAATGTACCAACTTCAGAACATCTGAACCATAACTACACCAGATTACCCCAAGGTCCAAAACCTGAACACCATCAAAAGAACCATATGAAAGCAGCTAGATGAGTAAATGCCTTTACGCCTGCAACCAAAGGAATCACCTGATGGCTTGCAAACCTGGATATGTGGTGGAGTAATATTCTTCAGTTACATGCCTGCAGCAGAATCTTCAGATGAAACCAAATGAATGATTCACCACTGTATGTTCTACACAGAAATGGAATGAATGAGAACTCTATGCTGGTCCCAGGTCAGCCTAACTGCCCATCATCAAGTGTGGGATGGCCTATCAACATGAACCGGGTGTGTGACAAAGCCTTTTGAACTAAATTGGGAAACGGTTAACATAAACCGAGCTGTTGGACAGTCGTCATCTTTTCATCGATAAGATGATATAGGGAAGAACCTTCTGCAGAGCTTAAGTTGCATCTCCTGAAAGTATGACAGACCTAGGCATCAATTTCAATTGGAACACAACCCAAATGGCAACCGAGTATTCTTAAATTCAGTCTCATGGAGAGAATATGTGCTTATTTATAATTCTATTCTTGGATTATGGATTAGAAACATTCGCCAGCCAACTTCGGTGGACATACTGTGAGTAGAAAATGACTGTGAGTATAATTCTGCACGGATAATTATGGACATTAACTGCTTTGCACTGGAGAAGAATGCCATCCGCAACGCCTAAATGAACACTATAATTAATTAATTTAATTATTAGTATCAACTGTTTTCATGAGTGTGGTTTTCTTCAATGACAGGAAAAGGGTAAAGATTGTTTTACATGGTAATGGTGTACACCTAAAGGGTTATGTTATGACATATATGTATAATATTTTGACACCCACTCATTATTTTTAAATATGAGAATTGTACATGGTGTCAGAAATAAATGTATGTATGTTGGGTTTCTGCACCTAGACCAATGTGATTTTATCTAGGTACAATGAGTCAAGTTAGCAGAACCAATTTGTGGTTGTTGTGTTGTTTGTAATAACCTTGTTTTTTTCTGGGGTCACTGGGTACTATGTTGTAATACTGCATATCATTCCCATGCCTGTCTGAAAATGCATAGTGTTTATTACACATCTATTTATGTAATTGCAGATCTTGAGTTAATACCTGAACTGTTTGTCCAAAAGTGTTGTGTACATCAAGTAAATGTGGTGTCCAATAAGTGGTTGTTTATATATTGTGAGCAATCAATATCCTTCTAGCATCTATAGTTAATTTAAAGGGTGATGAAGTGGGAAGGGAAACCTACACACAGATGCCATTGTTTCAAGGATGGAACTCTTTCCTCCTGGGATTTGTGGTAAATATCCCTGATCACCCTGCATTCTTACCAGTGACAGAGAATCAATAATACCCCCTAGACATTTTAACGAATTATTCTCAGGAATTAAAATCCACATCCCACAGATGGATAGCACCTAAGATGAAAACCACTGACGTAAAGAACCCATTCACACGCTTTAAGGCGTACTAGGTATGCTGTTCAAGACCCATATTTTCACAGAATAACTGTCGTTCGATAGGTAATAAGGTCGATATCAAAGCGGTTGTTTTTACTTCCGACAAGATTTTCTGGTACCCGGTTTCTGTTGAACCATAACGGAAGTCCTGGCTAATAAAAGCAATCCTGGCCTGGATGGCGAATCGAACACATAACCACCGTGTTGGCAGGCGAGTGGGCTAAGCAGTGCACAACCTCGTCACCTGGACAATAAAGGCGTTACTGTGATGTCATGCAAACCAGAAAAACAGGCCGCCAACAACCACTAATGCACACAAAAATAACACACAATCTGTCAAACATCTTGCAGCCATATTTTCCAGGCAATTTGTTGCAGCAATTCTCCCACTCGGGTCTTAATGCGGGCAATAAACTTTAAACCTTTTACACAGTCTCTCCAAACAACTTCTCTGGCACGTTTTCCCCCAGACCAACCCCACTTTCCCGGTGTTTGGAGATGTATTTCAAAGTAAACTGAAGCGTAACTTTGAGAAATCCAATGCGCCGTGACATTAAAAAGGTGTGTGCAATGTTTTTACTTTCTTAAATAGGGCATAGGAGGTGTGCTGTTTTATATTATCAACATCATACCTTATAGCGTCATCATCATCGTCATTGTTGTCATCATCATCATCATCAATATCATCATCAACATCATCATCATCATCATTCACCAGGTCCGACATGATGGCTATCTTCTTTATCCTGTCATATCATCATCAACATCATTGCAATATCATCATTGTCAACATCATTGTATTGTCATCATCATCATCATCATCATCATCATCATCAACATCATTGAATTATCATCATCATCAACATCTTGTCGGACAGTATTCATGCAGTTTCCATAATGATGGTGATTCTCTTCGTATCCTTTCTGCCTTGAAGACAGTGGCAGTCGATGTATCCACCGTCGTGGTTGCCGAGGCAGTTGGCGCAACGTCTGTTTCAGTGGGGCCTCTTGAAGTCTGTGCCGACGTTGATGTTTGGGAGCTGGCTGTAGGAATGGTGTCTACACCAGTACGTGCAGACTTCCATTGGGCGCCTAGAGATCCACCAGGCGAAGCTGAATTTCTGCCAGCCGTTACACTGCACGACGTCTCGTATGAAGTCTTGTAGTTGGAATGTTAATTTTGCTGTGCATCCCCACATCTGCTGTAGACTACATTTAAAGAATAGTTTTTTCTTTGAAATGTATCTATCATCTTCTAGTTGAAGAGATCTGTTTTGTCTCTTCTGATGGTCAAACGTCTGATTGTATTACATTCGTGTCCCAACATCTGTGTTGTATTTATTTCCAAGCTTTCAGCACTCCTCTTACCAACAAGAATAATGGAAACTGCGGTAAAGCTTAAAAATTCAATGAATGAATCACCAAAAAGCGAAAAGTAGATTGTGATCTTTACTAGAACACGATTACAAGAAACAAAATGGACGTTGCGGCCAAAGCCTTCGTCAGCACAGAACACAGAAACTCAAACCGAGACTCAGCTACATGAACAATGCTATGTGAATATATTAAGGTTACTTCTAGCACGTCGTACTCCAAATAGAGAATAATGATTTTGATTACCTTGGCTGTAAGTGTTGCTTTCTCTACGTCATCCGTCTTGGTGGCTGGTTGGCCAGTGAGTGTTGCTTCCCCTCTTGGTGGCTGGTAGGACATTGAGTGTTGTTTCTCCTTGTTGATCAATCTTGGTGGCTGGTAGGACATTCAGTGTTGCTTCCCCGTGTTGAATAATCTTGGTGGCTGGTTGGACAGTGAGTGTTGCTTCCCCTCTTGGTGGCTGGTAGGACATTGAGTGTTGCTTCCCCTCTTGGTGGCTGGTTGTACAGTGAGTGTTGCTTCCCCTCTTGGTGGCTGGTAGGACATTGAGTGTTGCTTCCCCTCTTGGTGGCTGGTTGTACAGTGAGTGTTGCTTCCCCTCTTGGTGGCTGGTAGGACATTGAGTGTTGCTTCCCCTCTTGGTGGCTGGAAGGACATTAAGTGTTGCTTCTACTTGTTGTTCAATCTTGGTGGCTGGTAGGACATTGAGTGTTGCTTCCCCTTGTTGATCAATCTTGGTAGCTGGTAGAACATTGAGTGATGCTTCTGCTTGTTGACAAATCTTGTGGGCTGGTAGGACGTTGAGTGTTGTTTCCCTTTGATCAATCTTGGTGGCTGGTAGGACATTGGGTGTTGCTTCCCCTTGTTAATCAATCTTGGTGGCTGGTAAGACATTGAGTGTTGTTTCCCCTCTTGGTGGCTGGTAGGACATTGAGTGTTCCTGTCCCTTGTTGATCAGTCTTGGTTGCTGGTAGGACATTGAGTGTTGTTTCCCTTTGATCAATCTTGGTGGCTGGTAGGACATTGAGTGTTGCTTCCCCTTGTTGATCAATCTTGGTGGCTGGTAAGACATTGAGTGTTGTTTCCCCTCTTGGTGGCTGGAAGGACATTGAGTGTTGCTTCCCCTTGTTGATCAATCTTGGTAGCTGGTAGAACATTGAGTGATGCTTCCGCTTGTTGGCAAATCTTGTGAGCTGGTAGGACGTTGAGTGTTGTTTCCCTTTGATCAATCTTGGTGGCTGGTAGGACATTGGGTGTTGCTTCCCCTTGTTGATCAATCTTGGTGGCTGGTACGAGGGTAAGTTAGTAAGTAAGCCACACATGGCTGTGGAAAAGTAACTAAAGATGATAACAACGTGAATCAGTTTATTTTTATACACACATTGTCACTTTATTTCTCAACATAATTTCAACCAACATTGATGCACTTATCCCATCGTTTTATCAGTCCACCCAAATTGGCTGCATAGAACTGCGTGCTTTGTTTTCAATTACCTGCCATTCCACAGAACTGTGTGACCTACTTATAGACTTATTGACTTATTGAGTCTGTCTACATTATGTTTACAGTGTGTCTTTAGTATATGTGCAGTGTGTCTACAGTGTGTCTATAGTATGTCTACAGTGTGTTTAGAGTGTGTCTACAGTATGTCTATAGTATGTCTATAGTATGTCTACAGTATGTCTATTTTATATCTACAGTGTGTCTACCGTGTATCTATAGTATGTCTACGTTGTGATTATAGTATGTCTACAGTGCCTATAGTATGTCTACAGTATGTCTACAGTGTGTCTACTGTGTGTCTATAGTATGTCTATAATGTGTCTACAGTGTGTCTATTGTATGTCTACAGTGTGTCTATAGTATATCTATAATAAGTTTACAGTGTGTCTACAGCATGTCTTCAGTATGTCTATAGTATTCTACAGTGTGTCTACAGCGTGTCTACAGTATGTCTGCAGTATATCTACAGTGTATTTATAGCAAGTCTATAGCGTATCAATAGTGTGTTTAAAGTGTATCTACAGTGTGTCTACAGTGTGTCTACAGCGTGTCTACAGTGTGTCTACCATATGGCTACAGTATATATATATATATATATATATATATATATATATATATATATATATATATATATATATATATATATATATATATATATATATATATAATATGTCTGCAGTGTGTCTACAGTGTCTAAAGTATGACTACAGCGAGACTACAGTATTTCTACAGCGTGTCTACAGTGTGTCTACAGCAAGTTTACAGAATGTCTACAGTATGTCTACAGTGTGTCCACAGTGTGTCTATAGCGTGTCTACATTGTGTCTAAAGTCTGTCTAAAGTGTCCCTAGTGTGTACACAACGTGTCTACAGTGTGTCTACCATATGGCTACAGAATGTCTATAATATGTCTGCAGTGTGTCTACAGTGTCTAAAGTATGACTACAGCGAGACTACAGTATTTCTACAGCGTGTCTACAGTGTGTCTACAGTAAGTTTACAGTATGTCTACAGTGTGTCTATAGCGTGTCTATGGTGTGTCTAAATCGTGTCTACAGTGTGTCTACAGCGTGTCTACAGTGTTTCTACAGTTTGTCTAGAGTGCGTCTACAGTGTGTCTACAGCGCGTATACAGCGCGTCTACAGTATGTCTACAGTGTGTCTAAAATGCGTCTATAGCGCGTATACAGCTCGTCTGCAGTATGTCTACAGCGTGTCTACAGCGCGTCGGTTTGCAGACGTCCCCTGACAGATCTGGATGTATTCCTGGTTTGTTCTGAGACCTCGGGAGTAACACGGAAGCCCCTTGTCAAACCGAAACAACTAGCGATGAGGCTGACAAATAAGAAGACCGTAGTCTTTTAGATCTAGGGCTGTATTGGGTTGATTTCTCCAGAAATAAATTCTACAAGTTTAAGATCTGTGATCTGTATCTAGGTCATGTGATCACACGTAGGGAACCCGCCGGCCATTGTCCATTGGACTGCTGAAAATATATCTGCCCGATCGATGACATCAAGTGGGACAGAAAACCTTAACATGGGAATGCAGGGATTTTTTGGAATCCTCTCTCTCTCTCTCTCTCTCTCTCTCTCTCTCTCTCTCTCTCTCTCTCTCTCTCTCGCTCTCTCTTCCTCTCTTCCCTTGTCCCACTCACTCTACCTCAATATCTCCCATGCTCTCTTCTCTCTATCACCCTCTCTCGATACCTTCTCGGCCTCGTAAAACGGCTTTTAACGAACGCTTCTGCATTGTCTCTCCATCGCTCTCCTTTCTTTCTCTCTATCCCTCACCTCTTCCTCGCTTGCTCTCCCCCTCTAAGTGTATGTGTTGATTATGGAGTGTATGTGTGTGCCTTGCTGCATGTATGAATGAGAATAAACGATAGTGAGAGAGAGAGAGAGAGAGAGAGAGAGAGAGAGAGAGAGAGCGTATGTATGTATGTATAAGTAAACTTTTGCTAGTGACTTTGTGATTGTGAGTAAATATATGTGTACTTGAGGGAGTGTATGTTTGTGTGTTACTGAGTGGGTGCATAACTGTGAGAGTTTGTGTAAACAATGTACGTATATTTGCAGGTATGTACGTATGTGTTTATGTATGTGCGTGTGTAAGTGTGTCTACCTGCATAGTAATATACATATATATGTTTATGTTTACAACATTCTTTTGAAAATGTTGTTTTTCCTATGTGAGTGCAACATTCACAATATATAACTGATGAACGAAAGATGAGTGATTGAAAGGGCCGAATATAAGACGGGCCTGCGCGCGCAAGTTTCCTCTAAAATTCCTCTCCCCCTAAAAATAAAATTAGTTCGTACGTTCGTTCATTCGATCTCTCAATCCCTTATCGCTCTCAAGAAATAGCTGTCAACGAGGACACAAGAATTCTCTCTCTCTCTCTCTCTCTCTCTCTCTCTCTCTCTCTCTCTCTCTCTCTCTCTCTCTCCCTAAGTCCCTCGTCGCCATCATGAAACAGCTGTCAACCAACGTTCCAACACTATTTCAAATTCCTCATGCTGTCTCGACACAAGGAAAAGTTGTACAATGTGTCTACAGCCCGAATACAGCGAGTCTAGTGATGTCTACAGCGCGGCTGTTTGCAGACGTCTCCTGACATATCTGGATTTATTTCTGGCTTGTTCTGGGACTTCGGGAATAACGTGAAAGCTCCTTGTCACACTAAAGCAACCATACCTTCCCCACTTAGATGAAGTTCCGTTGAAGAAAAAAACATTGGTCTCTGTAGATCACGACTATGTTGGATTTTTTTTTTCCGTTTGCTAGCTTGAAACTCTTGCGTAATCCACACGCGTGCTACTTTTTTGTTCTGTCGCATATCCGTTTTACAGGACATCGCTGTCAACACGAGCATTTTACTGCTGTTTTTGATGTTCTGGCAAGTTAACGTTCTGTGGGTTGCCATTGCTTTCTCAACGACTGGCTCCCATACCAACTCGTTAAAACCCACTCCATGCCACCATTTCAATCTATCCAGCATCATTTCTCTTGGCTTGCCTCTGCCTCTCTTCCCCTCGATCATTCCAGTTGTCATAATGTTCTCCAATGTATCTCTTCTCATCACATGACCAAAGAAAGCTGTTTGTCTCTTTTTTATTGTTGTATATAATGTACCAAAATAATTAACCTCTTTCAGGCAATCGTTGTTAGTTAATCTGGCAGTCCAAGGAATTCGCAACATTCGTCTCAAAAACCGCATTTCTGTTTATTCTAAGTTCTTCCTAATGTGTTCATTTACATTCCAAGACTCACTGCGACCTCCTAATCCGTCATTGCTATTTACTTAATGATAAGCTACAGAGATACCCAGTTTCCATTCAGACAATTAGCTTCGGATAATGCTTGTTATTTACTTAATTATAAATTACAGAGATACCCTGTTTCCATTCAGAGAATTGGTTTCGGTTATTGCCTGGTTTTTTACATCATTATAAGCTACAGAGATACCCAGTTCCCATTCAGACAATTAGCTTCGGATATTGCTTGTTAATTACTTAATTATAAGTTACAGAGATACCCAGTTCCCATTCAGAGAATTGGTTTCGGTTATTGCTTGGTATTTACTTCATTATAAGCTACAGAGATACCCAGTTCCCATTCAGACAATTAGCTTCGGATATTGCTTGTTATTTACTTAATTATAAGTTACAGAGATACCCAGTTTCCATTTAGACAATTGGTTTCGGTTATTGCTTGGTATTTACTTCATTATAAGCTACAGAGATACCCAGTTTCCATTTAGACAATTGGTTTCGGTTATTGCTTGGTATTTACTTCATTGTAAGCTACAGAGATACCCAGTTCCCATTAAGGCAACTTGTTTCGGATATTGCTTGTTATGTACTTCATTATAAGCTACAGGGATACCCAGTTCCCATTCAGACAGTTGGTTTCTGATATTGCCTGTTATTTTACTAAACAGCTGACACCTGTCTCGTGTGATTCATAACATTGTGACACGAGCACAGGGTCATGTCTCACATAACCATGCCATGTTTGATACTTGCTGCCGAAGAGATGACATATTAGGGAGATGTGGAGGTAGGTGGTCAGACAGATTGACATGTAGGCAGACAGGCAGACAGGTAGGCAGGGAGGCAGTAAGACAGGTAGGTAAACAAACAGACAGATAGGTCAACAGACAGGCAGGCATACCGGCTCATAGAAACGTCCAGAAATGCTTTGGGTGCACTAAAGTACAGATTATCTTTAACTCATTCTATATGAGGAAGTTTTATCCTAGATTTATAGGTTGCTTAGACATCACTTTATACACCACTTTAGATATCACATTAAATATCACTTTGGATACCACTTTAGATATTACTTTAGATATCACTTTAGATATCACTTTAGAAATCACTTTAGATATCACTTTAGACATCACTTTAGATATCAACATTGATATCATTTTTTATGTCACTTTAGATATCACATTAAATATCACTTTGGATACCACTTTGGATATTACTTTAGAAATCAGTTTAGATATCACTTTAGACATCACTTTAGATATCAACATTGATATCACTGTTTATGTCACTTTAGATATCACTAGTAGTAGTAGGCCTCTTTCAGTCCTAAAGGACCATAGAGTTGTGCCGCTGGGGAGGTGCCTGGCAGCACCGCTGGTGACTGTAGAGTCCAATGCGAGAGTGACAATCTCTGTCACAGTTTCCGCATCTGTAAGACGAGGCAAGTCCCGCATTGAATGACAGCGTTTTAAGCCTGTGCCACCTATCCTCAGTTTATTGGATCAAATTGCGCTCAAAGAGCACCCGTCCGTTTCGTAAATCTCTTCTCCAGGAACATCTGTCTGTTGCAACTCTTTCCCACGTGTCTGGATCTATGCCAAGGGTTTTCATATCTTGTTTACACACATCCCTGTATCGAAATTGGGGTCTTCCGGTTGGCCTCTTTCCTGTGGCTAGTTCTCCGTATAGGAGATCTTTGGGAATACGTTCACCCTCCATTCGAGATACGTGGCTCAGCCACCGGAGACGTCTCTGCTTGAGGATGGAGTGCACTGTGGTAATATCTGCTCTTTCAAGCACCTGTTTGTTTGTTATGTGATTTTCATCTTTGTTATGTGGTCTTTCCATGATATGCCCAGGATACGTCTCATACATCTCATATGGAAGGAATTCACCTTTCTTTCCTGTCCTGAGTACAGAGTCCAGGATTCAGACCCATAGAGTAGTGTGCTAACAACACAAGCTTTATATACTTGAACTTTTGTACGCTCTGTTAGTCTATTATTCTCCGAAACTCTTTTAGCTAGCCTGGAAAATGAGGTTGCCTTTGCAATGCGTCTGTCGATTTCTGTCTCTAATGAATCATTATCTGATATTGTCGACCCCAAATACACAAACTCGTGGACGACCTTCAATTCATAATTATAAATTTTGATTGACGGGGGCGCACCAGCATCTTGTTCCATCACCTGTGTTTTATTTAGGCTAATGGTGAGCCCAAAGTTTTTGCAGGCGGCTACAAAACGATCTATGAGCCATTAGATCTTGTATGGAGGTATATGCCTTCAGTGGCAATCCCAAATGCCACCCTTAAGAGAACGGCGAAGAAGATACCAAAAAGTGTAGGAGCAAGCACGCAGCCCTGCTTTATTCCGCTGCTGATGCTGAATGACTGGGATGTTGAGCCGTCAAATAAAATGGTCCCCTGCATGTTTTCGTGAAATGATTTCACGAGACTAAGAAGGGTGGGTGGACATCCTATCTTTTCAAGGATCTTAAAAAGGCCGTTTCTGCTCACGAGGTCGATGAAGATATCAATTTAGACATCACTTTAGACATCACTTTAGATATCAATTGAGATATCACTTTAGATATCACTTTAGACATCACTTTAGATATCACTTGAGATATCACTATAGATATCACTTGAGATATCACTTGAGATAGCACTTGAGATATCACTATAGACATCACTTTAGATATCACTTTAGACATCACTTTAGATATCACCTTAGACGTCACTTGAGACATCACTTTAGATATCACTTTAGACATCACTTTATATATCAATTTATATATCTTCTTCTTCTTGTCTTCTTCCCTTTACTACATCGATGTCTGGCATTATAAAATGTGACAAGTCGGGAAGGACATCAGCTGGGAGAGAGGTCGCGTCTTCCCAGACCACGATACGAAAGGTTGACTGAAATATATCGCGTATGTAACCTGCAACATCTGAAGCACCAAATACAAGAACCGTAAATACAAACAGCTTGACAACAACACAGGCTTTTCTTAAATTTAAAGTAAGCTTTTTTTAAAACTCACTGATACACATGTGTGTGTGTGTGTGTGTGTGTGTGTGTGTGTGTGTGTGTGTGTGTGCATTTGTCTATTACCCTCAGAAATACAGACGTACAGACAAATAGAGCGACAGAAAATCAGACAGACAGAAGAAAGAACGGATAGACATAGAAAAACAAAACAGAAAGACAGAGAGTCTGACGGTCGGATTGATGAAAGAATAACATGGCAGATAGACAGATTCATAGAGAGACATACATGCAGTCTGGCAAACAGGTAGGCAGACATTGAGATAGACAGACAGACAGATAGACTGACACAGACACACGGTCACAGAGAGAAAGACAGACATACACACAGACACACATATAGACATACATACTTAAAGACAGAGATAGACAGACAGACACTAACACACAGACAGACAGAGAAAAGCATTGTAACATTCTCAAACAGTCATTAAATACCCACTTGTGTAACAACACTCATCAAATACCCATCGGTGTATCAACACTCATCAAATACCCATCGGTGTAACAACACTCATCAAATACCCAGCTGTGTAACAACAATCGACCATTGTATCTAAGAGTACTAATGCAACACTTGTGATTCCGGAGTGAGTATACTGGAACGCACTCAAGGTTAACTATGTTTTGTCTAATCACTATCACACACTTGTCTTCCTTATTTTTCTTGTAAGATTTGTTTTTAGTTTTCTTTCCTTCTTTCTCTATTTTTAGACTAAATGGGTACTTCTAGTTTCCTCCACATTTTCTGCTTTTCAGTTTTTTCTAAGTTAAACATTTTTTTCAAAAGTATCATCAATTGGTTACCTTCTCCACATTTCTTTTTTGCAATCGCTCACTTTGAACCCAAGCGTAGTCCATATACCGGGTGTTTGTAAAGACTCACTACACTCTGTATGTCGAACAAATTTGAATTTAAAAAATGGAAGTACATGATGTCATCAAAATATGTGTTCCACAGTCCATCGCGAAGCAATATACAGCGAATGGCTGCCGTCTGCTGGAGTAAATCTTTCCACTCCAAACAGAGTTGTGTTATGAACAGAAGAAAGAATATTTTGGTCGAACAAATGTTTCGAAATGGCTGTTGATAAACACGGATGGTTGTTCAAAGGTGTATAGAAATATTTCCTGACAAACAAATTCCTCATCGCATTACGGTTAGAAATTTGATGAATAAGTTTCATGCTACGGGAAATGTGGTAGATGGTTTGCGATCTGGTAGGCCCGCTATGTCTGAAGAAAAATGTCTAGATATCCATGACAAAATACTGAAACAGTCCAATCAAGTCCTTAAGGCAAATGTCACAATAGGTGAACACATCAATGAGCACAGTGCGCAAGATTCTTACACGACGATGACATTATCATCCATACAGGATTTCTCTTACGTCTGAATTCAAAGAGTGTGGTAATCAATCCAGGGTTAACTACTTCATGTGGTTTCAAGCACATTTAGTTAAAGAAGACGAATCAGTTCTCATTGTCACATTCTTCTCTGATGAGGCATGGTTTCAACATTCAGTAAGCAAGGAGACATGATACTCTTATAAAAAAAAAAAAACATACTGGAAGGCAAGGTTGAGGGCAAGCGAGCAAGAGGTAGACAACGATACAAGTGGGAGGATAACATCAGGAGATGGACGAACATCTGCCTGACAGAATGTACATTTAAGGCGAGGGACAGACAGTGCTGGAGATCCATTGCAGCCAACCTTCATTGCGGAGAAGACACCTGATTGATTGATTGAAGCAAGTAAGTAAGTAAGTAAGTAAGCATGAAAGCACGTAAACAAACAAGTAAATAAGCAAGCAAGTAAATAAAGGGTGTTGGAATATGTCTGTCCCATATGTGTATAAACCCTTCGACATTCCAGAAGCGATGTTGCCTTTAACACGCCGACCGTCTCCACCCCTCCCCCCCCCCCCCCGCACCCCCCCCCCCCCCCCACCCTAAGACGTGTGCCAGTGGCCATGCTAGGCTATGTCCACATCGGAGCCCAAGTCAATTCTTTTACTCCACTTTATTTGCGGATTCGAACCCATGGTCTCCGCGCCGACAGATTACCGTCTGGCCACTACACTCACACGGCTCGAAGGTGAGGATATACTTAGATATTTTCTCATCTCTTCCAGTGTAATCTATATCTTATTTCACGACGAAATTAAATGATATCTATTAAATTTACAATATGTTATTCATTTATGCAGATTTAAATTCACTGTCAACTTGACACATCAAAGTAGAGACCAGATTGCGTGTCTGATCATTAGAATAAGTGTGAATTAAAACAACACAATTATAGAGGTACATTTTGTTGTGATTTATACATTTTAGACAAGGGCATGCGGCAAGGATGTTTGCTAAAATTCCTAACCCGTTAAAACAAGTCCGTCGTGCTGTTCTTTCCTTCGTTCTGTCTGTCTGTCTGTCTGTCTGTCTGTCTGTCTGTCTGTCTGTCTGTCTGTCTGTCTGTCTGTCTGTCTGTCTGTCTGTCTGTCTGTCTGTCTGTCTGTCTGTCTGTCTGTCTGTCTGTCTGTTTGTCTGTCTCTCTGTACCTCTGTCTGCTGTCTACCTGTCTGTCTCTATGCTTATCTCTCTCTCTCTTCTTTCTGTCTCCCTCTCTCTATCGTTTACCTTCCCTCTAACTCAGACTCGCTCTTTCTCTCTCCCACTTAATCCTCTATCTATCACTCTCTCTTCCCTCTCTGCCACTCAGTTCCCCTCTCTCAGTCTTTCTTTCTCTCCCGCTCTCTCAACCCTTTCTTTCACCCCACCTCTCTCTCATGCAACCTCTCTCTTACTCTGTCTCTCTCATTCACTCCTCTCTAGCCTTCACACAATCACTCGCTTCCCCTCTCATATTCAACCTCTCTCCCAATGACCATAACAATTAAATCCGTTAAATTCTCATCTACCTCTCGAAACACTTACACCTGTCTATACTTTCAAGTTACACCTGCCTATACCCTGATGGTTACACCTGTCAGTCTACCTGTAATCGGCACCTGTTGCAACTCGACCAGGTCACAATTCGCATTCTGATTGCACCATCTTGAACAGGTGAGTCTGTGTCAGCTCACGGCAGCAGTCTGTATTTCACATGCGATCACAGGTAAGTGGGATGACATAAAAGTTCTACACCTGGTACACTGGTCTCGAGAGATAGAAGCGATCTAGTTTGTAAAACAGATAGCTTGTTTGGCTATGTGTCTGTCTGTACATCTCTAAGTGTATCAATTTACGTATGTATGTCTGTCTGTCTCTGTCTGACTGTCAGCCTGTCTGTCTACCACTCTGTCTGAGTGTCTATGTATGTCTCAGTGTATCAGAATATGTAGAATTGTCTGTCTGTCTGTCTGTCTGTCTGTCTGTCTGTCTGTCTGTCTGTCTGTATGTCTATCCGTCCGTCCGTCCGTCCGTCCGTCTGTCTGTCTGTCTGTCTGTCTGTCTGTCTGTCTGTCTGTCTGTCTGTCTGTCTGTCTGTCTGTCAGTCTGTCTGTCTGTCTGTCTGTCAGTCTGTCCGTCCGTCCGTCCGTCCGTCCGTCTGTCTGTCTGTCTGTCTGTCTGTCTGTCTGTCTGTCTGTTTGTATATCAATGTCTGTGACTGATGTATTCCCGCTTCTCTGCTCATCAGTATAATCACCTGACTGTCTGACTGTTGTATCTGACAGTTAGTCTGTATATCTGTCTATCTGACTGTCTATGTATGTATCCGTGTAGCAGAATTTGTACGCTTGAGTGTCTGTATCTGTCTGTCTCCATTTCTATTTGTCTATCTGAATTTGTGTGTCTCAGTGTGTCAGTATCTGTTAACTCGCTTGTATGTTTCTTTCTGTCTGCAGCCTCTCTGTCTGTCTGAATAAGTATGTTTCAGTGTCAGTATCTGTAGGCTTGCATGTCTGTGCCTCTCTGTCTGTCTGTCTCTATGTATGTTTCAATGTATCAATGTCGGTATCTGTCTGCCTTCCTGCCTCTATGTCTGTCTGTCTGTCTGTCATATATGTCTCAATGTATCAATTTCTGTGTCTGTCTGAATTCATGCCTCTCTGCTCATCAGTATAACCGCCTGTCTGTCTGACTGTCATATCTGTTTGACTGTCTTATGTTTGCATGCCTAACTGATAACAGTATGTCATTTGCAACGAGAAAAAGTGTTGCAGTGCTACATCGAACATGTACTTTTGTATGGATGTGAAGTGTGGACAATGAGCAGACAAGCTGAAAAACATCTAATGGCTGTATAATTTTGGTTTCTAACAATCATGCAAAGAATACCACGGACTATCAGAAAAAAATAATGACCAGGTTTTGTAAGAAACAAATGAGAACCGTAATCTCATTGGAAAAATTAGCAGTAGATGGTCACACATTTTGGACACGTTATGAGAAAAAATAAATTGGAGAACTTGGTGACAACTGGAAAGATTGAGGAGAAAAGAACAAGGAGAAGACAGAGAAGTAAATTCATTGATGACTTGACCACGTGGTATGGTCGAGACAAGAATACAGAGCTGATCCACGATTCTGGTGAACGTGTGTGATGGCGAAACATGACCGTCCACGCTTATCGGCATGGTATATGATGATGATGACTCTCTGCTAGCCTTGGTTGAAGAGTACTTAAGATGGCTTCTTATCTTCGCTGTAGACATACATTGTTCTCTCGTCTCTCTTTGGAAGAAGAAGTATTTACGATTCCTTTACATCTTCATTGTAATCTCTTCCATCCTAGAGTGAAAAGTACTTAAGAGGTCTTCACATTCATGGTGTAGATCAGTGGTTCTCACCGGTGGGGAATTCCCCCCTAGGCGGGAATTTTAGGGTTTCCAGGGGGGGGGGGGGGGTGAAGATCATTTCAAGATCGCGTTAATACAAGAACCGATTACTTGATATTGCTTTTCCCTTCACCTTCATACTTTACAGTTATGCACGTCTCATCCTTCTAAGATTCACAAGTAAGTAGACCCACAAATCACGTTTTATGTGGATGTCTAAACCTGTTTTAATATATTTACCTTCCATTTTTACGTATACTGTATAGGGGTGGGGGGATTTTTAGGTAGGAAATATGAAAGGGGGGGGGGATGACGTTCTGAAAATATGGCGAAGGGGGGCACGGGCCAAAAAAGGTTGAGAACCACTGGTGTGGATGAACTATGAATTCTCTTCCACATTGGGATGCATTTCAGTTTGTTTTGGGTGACTGCATGTCGTAATCGTCAGACTGCTTGCCACGCCCTCTGTAGGTCGCGGGATCGGATCCCATCATTTGCTTCATTAGTGCAGTTTTCTCTGAGACGCTGGATGTTTGTGGCTGTGGTACTTACTGCGACTCTTTCCACAATCCGCTCTGTTGAAGGCGACTGAGCCAAACTGTACGTAGTTTGCTATTGTATTCTGAATGCACGACGTCTCATACCAGCTAAATCAACGCAATGCGGTCTGTTTTTAAATTCCCTCTGACAGATTTCGAACCCTCGATTCGGTTAGTTAGTTGAATATCCTTTACAGAACGTAGCAGTCAACCCCTGCATTTTTGGCTGAACGTGATTTCTGGACAACTTTAAGTTAAGTAGTTTGCCATTGCTTTCTGAACGACCGGCACTCATACCTTTGTATGAGAATCAACGCAAGGTGGTCTGTTGCTAAATTGCCAGCAGCTGTGTTTCGAGCACGGTACGCGGGATTACGAACTGCGCCCGTAACCCCATAAACCGCTGGGTATGTCAGGTCTTAGTCAGATATGACTGAGCTACCGTATGACAGTAGACGGTACTACCTGCTTCTGTTAGCGCCGAATGTTGGGCGGCGCTTACCAAACCCGACACCCCACATTGTGCCAACGGCTTCGGGCAGAGGAGCGCAATTGGGAGGTTAAAAGCCTTATCCTAATGCGAGGAAATGCTGACTGAATGTCATGGCAGGGCAGGCTAGGCCCTAAGCCTTGGTTGGCAACTGGTCTAGGATCGAAGCCCCGACAGGCGGACGAATAGAGCATCGCTTTGCTGATCAGGCAGCTTCTGCAGTTTGTCTTGTTCCAGACGTATTGGTGTCACCTTTCCTCTGGAGTAAACTACACAGGCCGAGAGAGGGATCACGCTGCATGGCCAACACATGGTCTCTAAATGCAGCCCAGGCTTTGTGTTACGGAGAGGTATAACTCCATTTTACAAACTATCGTCTGTCAAGACGGCAAGGTGCCAGTCAGCCAGTCAGTCAGTCAATCCATCAGCCAGTCAGTCAGTCAGTCAGTCAGTCAGTCAGTCAGCCAGTCAGTCAGTCAGTCAGTCAACCAGTCAGTCTGCCAGTAAGTCAGTCAGTCAGTCACTCAGTCAGCCACTCAGTCAGCCACTCAGTCAGTCAGTCAGCCAGCCAGTCAGCCAGTCAGTCAGTCAGTCAGTCAGTCAGTCAGCCAGTCAGCCAGCCAGCCAGTCAGTCAGTCAGCCAGTCAGTCAGCCAGTAAGTCATTCAACCAGACAGTCAGTCAGCTAGTCAGTCAGTCAGTCAGTAAGTTAGTCAGTCAGTCAGTCAGTCAGTCAGCGAGTCAGTCAGTCAGCCAGTCAGACAATCAGCCAGTCAGCCAATCAGCCAGTCAGCCAGTCAATTAGTCAGTCAGCCAGTCAGTCAGTCAGGCAGTCATGTTTAACTATACAATTCTCTATCCCTTAAACCGGCTCTGTGGCGATGGAGTTACTGATGCCATTCGCAATCCAGCATACCGAATACGAAACCCAGCTGCGGACAATTTGGAAGCAGACCACCTTGCGCAGATTCCCATACAATGGTATGAGTGTCGGTTGTTCAGAAAGCAATTGCAAACTACTAAACGTAAACTTTCCGAAAAATCACAAACTTCCCAAACATGCTTGGGGTTGACTGCGATGTCCTGTAAAGGATATGCAACTAAAATAAACCATCCCCTAAGCCACATACGACGGTTTTTCCAGAGAAACAACCAATAAAATAATGAAAATTGTTTACATGGATCATCACCATTATCAATATTTGTATAACAGCTGGGTGCATTTATTCATTATACTCGTGCCGCTAATACCTTGACAGACATTTGTTGTGTATCTTTACATACTTCTGTGTAAGTCCACATTACGAACTCCCCCAGATAGACAAATAGTATTATTGTAGCACATGAGTGTCCAGCTGCCCTTCCACAACAATGCTTCAGAGAAGATGTTTAATCAAAGATATAAGAGTTAGTTGCATATCCTTTACAGGACATCGCAATCAACCAAGGCATTGTCTGACTGTTTGTGATTTCCTTGCAAGTAGTTTGTCATTGCTTTCTGAACGACCGACGCTCATAATTTTACAAAAACCAACGCAAGCCGGTTTGCTGCCATATTGCCATATCTCTTTTGTCCTGTGCTGACGAAGGCTTTGGCCGCAACGTCCAATTTGTCTCTTGTAGTCGTGTTTCAGTAAAGCTCACAATCTTCTCGTTTTTTGGGTGATTCATTCATTGTCATATTGCCGGAATCTGTGTTTTGAACGCGGTATGCGGGATTACGAACTGCGTCCGCAACACTTCACCACCGAGCAGGCTATATAAGAGTAACAGAAGAGAAATAACACACACCTAGCGACGGCCGTTAAATCTCCGTTATTTACTTACTGGCTTGCACCTAGTGGCCGGTTGTCGATGTGAAGACAGACGTGTATATCGCTCATTTCCTGGGGGAATATTTCTTTAACCTGTTGTTTTCGTTTCATCTTGCTTCTAGACAATTCCACAAATCTCTCTCTCTCTCTCTCTCTCTCTCTCTCTCTCTCTCTCTCTCTCTCTCTCTCTCTCTCTCTCTCTCTCTCTCTCTCTCTCTCTCTCTCTCTCTCTCTCTTGTTTGAAAGGCAACAAAGTGAGGGAATGCACGAAGACATTGAAAGATTTCCGGAAAATCTGCCACAAACCCGGGCATTAATCAAAGTCTGTGTATGCCGACTCGGCCAGCAACTCCGGCATTGAAGAGTGATCAAGGAAGGATAACTCCCTCCAACTCGCACTTGTCAGACCCTGATTGAAATGCTAGCTCAGTGACGTCACCAATGAAATTTGAAAAATAAAGAAAATAAGGGCACGGCAAGGACATAACTGTCTCCGTGTTGTGAAATTGGGTGTGGAAATGTTAGGTTTCCTCACATCCTACAATGGATGAAACAATGCAAACAAGAAGTAGAAAAGTTCTAAGAATATCTTGGATACAGAAAAGAACAAATGTGTCCATACGACAATATCTGAATATTGAAGAAAGTCGGCTACTAAAGACGATAAAACATAGAAAATTGAAATGTTTTGGTCACTTGAAACGGCATGAAATTTTAAAGGGAACAATAATGGAGTGGTGTATGCCAAGAAAGAGAGGAAGAAGAAGGCCAAAGAAAAGATGGGTGTAGAATGTGGCAGGTGATCTGCAGATGGGTGTATCGGACGCGGGACATCTTGCTTAAGACCGAAAGGTTTTTATGAACTTTGTTATGGGAGCGAGGTTCTGCAAAGGATATAATACTGAATGAATCGATTAATGTGAACATGATCACAAGTGACAATTTGGACGTTGCTGCTAAATATTTCATCGGCACTCAAACAAGAAACACACACTGATACTGAAGTCTGCATGACAGAAAGGATAAGAATGTTCGCACTTAAACTTCCGGTGTGCTGATGGCGAGGTAGCGGGTTCAACCCCTATACCGGTCAGTTGGACTAAAATTGTGATTTTTCCTCCTTGACTTGAGGACGTAAATTACCAGCACCTCAGAAGTCGGGGTGGGTTCGCCTGATGGCGAGGGACACGGGTAATAGGGAAAGCTAATCCACTCGCAAAAATCAGTCCGTTGCACTAGAAGTGGTAGCATTGTATGGACTACGCTTGATTTCAAAGTGAGCGAGCACATACTAAAACAATAAAACACCAATACAACTACAAGAAATACTCGACATGGAAATATGTGCACATTACACATTTGTTTCCCTCTTGGGGATGTGTCACGGATGTAGTCAAACGTTTCATGTATAAGTGATAACAAATCGCTCAAACATATCCGGTTCGAATGGACGTGTTTACTTTCATGAGGATTTTAAATTACAGTTGGAATATTATATCTTTTGTAGGCCACTACCACAAGTTTCTTCACGTCACCTTAGTATTTTGTAAAGAAATAAATTGTCCTTTGCACGTCCTTTATAGGAATTTGGGATTCCGAACGAGGTGCTGTGGAGTCTGACGTTATATGAGGAGACTGATGTTATGAGAGGCGACTGGCTTTATATGTGAGGTGACTGACGTTATGTGAGGCGACTGACGTTATGTGAGGAGACTGACGTTATGTGAGGTGACTGACGTTATGTGAGGCGACTGACGTTATGTGAGGAGACTGACGTTATGTGAGGTGACTGACGTTATGTGAGGCGACTGTCTTTATGTGAGGTGACTGGTCTTACGTGAGGTGACTGACGTTATGTGAGGCGACTGTCTTTATGTGAGGTGACTGACGTTATGTGAGGCGACTGTCTTTATGTGAGGTGACTGGTCTTACGTGAGGTGACTGACGTTATGTGAGGCGACTGTCTTTATGTGAGGTGACTGACGTTATGTGAGGCGACTGTCTTTATGTGAGGTGACTGGTCTTACGTGAGGTGACTGACGTTATATGAGGCGACTGACGTTATGTGAGGAGACTGACGTTATGTGAGGTGACTGACGTTATATGAGGCGACTGACGTTATGTGAGGAGACTGGCGTTATATGAGGAGACTGACGTTATATGAGGAGACTGACGTTATATGAGGAGACTGACGTTATGTGAGGAGACTGACGTTATATGAGGTGACTGACGTTATATGAAGCGACTGACGTTATGTGAGGTGACTGACGTTATGTGAGGCTACTGGCGTTATGTGAGGAGACTGACGTTATATGAGGTGACTGACGTTATGTGAGGCGACTGTCTTTATGTGAGGTGACTGGTCTTACGTGAGGAGACTGACGTTATGTGAGGCGACTGGCTTTATGTGAGGTGACTGGTCTTACGTGAGGTGACTGACGTTATGTGAGGCGACTGGCTTTATGTGAGGTGACTGGTCTTACGTGAGGAGACTGACGTTATGTGAGGCAACTGGCTTTATGTGAGGTGACTGGTCTTACGTGAGGTGACTGACGTTATGTGAGGCGATTGTTTTTATGTGAGGTGACTGGCCTTACGTGAGGAGACTGACGTTATGTGAGGAGACTGACTTGTTGTGTACATTTTCATTTTATGACACAGACGTTATGTTATGAGACTGATGTTACGTCAGTAGACGGACGTTTTGTGATGGGACAGACGTTTTGTGAAGAGACTGACGTTACGCGAGGAGACTAACGTTATGTGAGGAGACTGACGCTATGTGAGGAGACTGACGCTATGTGAGAAGACTGGTGTTATGTGAATAGACCAACGTTAAGTGATTAGACTGACGTTATGTGAGGAGACTGACACTATGTGAGGTGACTAGCGTTATGTGAGGAGATCGACGTTATGTGAAGAGACTGATTTTATGTGAGGTGATTAGCGTTATGTGAGGAGATCGACGTTATGTGAAGAGACTGATTTTATGTGAGGTGATTAGCGTTATGTGAGGAGATCGACGTTATGTGAAGAGACTGATTTTATGTGAGGTGACTAGCGTTATGTGAGGAGATCGACGTTATGTGAAGAGACTGATTTTATGTGAGGTGACTCACGTTGTGTGAGGTGACTAGCTTTGCGTGAGGTGACTGACGTTATGTTAGGAGACTGACGTTATGTTAGGAGACTGACGTTATGTGAGGAGATTGACGTTATGTGAGGCGACTGACGTTATGTGAGGTGACTCACGTTGTGTGAGGCAACTGACGTTATGTGAGGAGATTGACGTGTTGTGAGCAGACTGATGTTATATGGGGAGATTGACGTTATTTGTGGTGACTGACGTTACTGAAGAGAGTGACGTTTTGTGAGGAGACTGACGTTCTCTGAAGCGACTGATGTTGTGTGAGGAGACTAACGTTATGTGAGGAGACTAACGTTATGTGAGAAGACTGACGCTATGCCAGGTGACTGCGTTATGTGAGGCGACTGACGTTATGTGAGGAGACGGGTATACATGTTCTATCGTACTCTGAGGGTTTCTAGGCGGAACTGTTATGGAGTTAGCTACGAGAAGAAAAGACTTGTCGCCTATACCTGCATACACTCATCAACGTGACGGGTTACACTTCATATACCCGTACAGGGGTCCAGCTACGTACGAGCTGGTTTTTGGTTGTCTTGCTGTTAATTATTTTCTCTCTGTTTAATGTTCTGACTGTTGTTATTGTTATTGTTTATCTGTTTAATGTCAGAAGACCTTTGTTGTTTTTGTTGTTTGTTTAATATTCTGACACTTGTTGTTGGTGGTGATAATGATGATGATGATGATGATGATGATGATGATGATGATGATGATGATGATGATGATGATGATGATGATGATGATGATGATGATGGTGATGATGATGATGATGATGATGATGATGATGATGGTGGTGGTGATGATGATGGTGGTGATGATGATGATGGTGATGGTGGTGGTGATGATGATGGTGGTGATGATGATGATGATGGTGATGATGATGGTGATGGTGGTGATGGTGATGGTGATGGTGGTGATGGTGGTGATGGTGATGGTGGTGGTGGTGATGGTGGTGATGGTGATGGTGGTGGTGGTGATGGTGGTGATGGTGGTGATGGTGGTGGTGGTGGTGGTGGTGGTGGTGGTGGTGGTGGTGGTGGTGGTGGTGGTGGTGGTGGTGGTGGTGGTGGTGGTGTTGTTGTTGTTGTTGTTGTTGTTGTTGTTGTTGTTGTTGTTGTTGTTGTTGTTGTTGTTGTTGTTGTTGTTTAACATTCTGAATTTTGTTGCTGTTTTTGTTGTTTTTCTGTTTAATATTCTGACTGTTGTTGTTATTGTAGTTTTTTTCTGTTTAATGCTCTGATTCTTTTTTGTCGTTGTTGTTGTTGTTTGGTGTTTAATATTCTGACTTTTATTGTTATTGTTGCTTTCTGTTTACTATTCTGACATTTGTTGTTCCATCTAATCCAATCCAAAGACGTTTTAATTGCTTTTGTTTTTATAAACTAATGTTTGTTCTTCTTATAAATTCAATGGGAGCTTTTCCATCGCCCGTCAACCGAGAACCTAGATTGCCAGAACAACTTCGTTTCTGTAATTTTTCTTGGATAATAAATATATCTGTGGGCATATTTGTATTGTCGGTTGTCTTTTTTTTAGTTTGTTTTTGCTGCATTAATATATAATATTTTTTTTGCACTTTGTCCACTCCCTGGCGTGATTAGTTTCTCAATTCCCGTTTGCGTTTTTGATGTGTATCAGATAATAACGCAAAGATTGGTTATTACAACACATAAATAAGGGAAATGAAACAATTTGGGCATGTTCAATTGACACGAAAGTCTGGAACTGAAACAATCTGGGCATGTATACATGACAAGAAAATCAAGAAATCAAACAATCTGGACATGTATAAATGACACTAAAGTCTAAGACATGAAACACTCTGGGCATGTATAAATGACATTAAAGTCTAGAAATGAAACATTCTGGGCATATATAAATGACACTAAAGTCTAGAAATGAAACAGTTTGGACATGTATAAATGACACTAAAGTCTAGAAATGAAACAGTTTGGACATGTATAAATGACACTAAAGCCTAGAAATGAAACAGTTTGGACATGTATAAATGACACTAAAGCCTAGAAATGAAACAGTTTGGACATGTATAAATGACACTAAAGCCTAGAAATGAAACAGTTTGGACATGTATAAATGACACTAAAGCCTAGAAATGATAATTATGTTGGGAAATAAACCGTGTACGCGGAGAACATGAAGACCATATCGTACACATATTCAAGGTGTAAGAGATAATGTACACAAGACAGCCGCAGAGGCTTATGATAATCTTTGAGAGGAACCATTTTCTGCTCAGGACAGACGACAGTGAGATGTAGGCGAATATGTTACTCCTATTTTCCCTGTGTTATCCCAAAAGGTCTCCCTGGCCAAGGATTTAACGACGTTGTTCGTAATCCCGTATATCCACGTGGGTAAAAACAGCTGCGCAAGATTCGGCAGCAGATCGCGCCGGGCTGGTAACTTTCGGGGTATGTGAGTCGGTCGTTCAGAAAGCAATGGCAAACTACTGAACGTAAAACTTGCCTAGTACATCAACAGCAGCTGAAAAAATGCTGGTGTTGACTGCAACGTCTTGTAAGGTATATGCAACATTTTAAAAAAAGACATTCCAAAAGACTAGACATAGGTTCCACTATCACAGGATTAGAAGAAAGTCTCCGGGGCGTCGTGGTTAAGCCGCCATCCCTGCTATACTAAGGTCGTGAGTTCAATTTGGGACTCTAGCTTTCCGGTCGCGAGTGTAGTTTTCTCGGAGATTTGTGAAGATCGTCGCTGGAACTGCGGAGTTCGTGATCCGTGCCAGGCTTTCAGAAAGCCGCTCTGCGGTTGGAGACCGAGCCATGATAAAACCCCTTGCAATGGGGCTCAGTCTTCTGAAGTATTTGGACGCGGTACGAATCATTGTTGGGCGGCTGTGGTATTTGATCAGGTTGGAATCATTGCTGTTCGGCTGGGACAATTAGACCAAGTGGGAATCATTGTTGTTCGGCGGTGACAATGAGTCCAAGTGGGAATCATTGCTGTGCGACGGTGACAATATTAGATAATATTAGTAGGAATCTTTGTTGTATGGATGTGACAATCAGACCAAGTACGAATCATTGCTTTGTGACTGTGATAATTAGACCAAGTAGGAATCATTGCTGTACGTTTCTGTCTTCTAAAAGTATGTTTTCTGATGCGGGTTGTGAAGCAATGACGTCATCACAATTTACAGGCCTGAAAGGAAGAAGGAATAGGTGGCCAGCGTCACTGATAAGCGACGAGCCCAGGCATGGAACCAACCTCCAACCGTGCTCACGACACTACCCATGCAGGTCTTGGGGTGTTAATATGTCAAGAACCAGAGTTTGTTAAACATGCATCTACTTCCACCTCCCAATCCTCCTGTAGTACATCGGACGCCTAGCCTTTTCGATAACTGCGAAAACCAAGGATGATCCTATTGGCATGTATTACCCAGTGGAGAATCCTCCGCCTCCCCCTGTCCACCACCTCCTCCTCCTTCTATCATCATCAGCTTCAGCCGGCCTGGATCTTCTCCTCAATTGTCTTCGCTAGAGGTAACACTTTCACCTCGAGAAGCAGCTCCACGGCGGCACCTCGCGCTCATCACAGTGCGTCGACAATCCTCTCGATCTCTGGCCATCTCGCCTGACTCAAGACTCTCATATCCAAGCTGTCTCCAATGCCCCGTGTCAGACTTCATACTGTTCAACCCGTGCAGCAGTTTTTGCCCATGATGTCTATGAAGGTTTCCACTCAGGCATTGAAACATATGCTGCGGTGATTGATCTTGAGGACGCGTAAAACAGAGTACCATTGGATTGATTAATGTTTCCGCTTCTTGAACTCAAGATAAGTCCATTCATCCTTAGTTGGATCGCCGCAACTCTCTTCCAGCGGAAAGTAGTTTTTAGATGCTGTTGTTGGACCTCTGAACCAACAACAATATATCTGGGCCTGCCACAGGGATCACCATTATCTTCGGTCCTGTTCAACGCCTACTCTGTGAGGATTACCGGCGAGCAGATCACTGGACCGGGGAGGACATTGTCATATGAGGACGATGTGTTAGTATATCGTTAGGGTAAGGATAGATATCGATTGGCTGTGGAACTAAAAAAGAAAAAAAAGAACTAAATCGCATAAGCATTTGGTGTGTGGAATCTGGGGCATTGGTCAACCCAACGAAGGCAGCCCTGACATGGTTCTTTTTGAATAACCATATTGTCAACACTCCAACACCAACTGTAAATCTGGGTTCAGAGATGGTGGAAAGAACGCAGGCAATGAACTACCTCGGGATACGCTTTGATTGATGTCTTGCGTATCATAAGCACATAGACCGGGAGATAAATATGACCAAGAGAGGTTTGGCTGCGATGCGGGTGATGGCGGCGGAAAACTGTGAACAGCGCCATTTATGTCTCCTGTACTAGGGTCTGGTCCTTTCTGTTTTGGTGTGTGCGATGGCGATCCTGACTGTCAGCCGTAAGCAGGTTGAAAAGATGGAAAGGATACATAACGAAGATATGCGTATTATTCTTGGGTGTGCAAGAGATACGGCATGAAGGGCGTCGCTTGTCTTCTTGATTTTCCAACCATTGGGGACAGAATACAAATTTGCAGAGCACGTGCCTATCTCAGAGTCAACGCAAACACATAACATCCACTGCACAGTGACATTAAGAAGGTAAAGGGCAGCAGGTTAAGAAGAGGAAAGTCGTGGATGGGTCAAGCCGAAGGCATTCTTCAGCAGGTGTGTTCACTTGAGGACTTAGAACCTGGCGAGAAGTTGATACTATTGCCAACAGATTTATGTACGTCCTTTTCAGTTTGCATCCAACTAGACAGAAAATGCAGACAAGAAAATCCGGCTGCTGTTGAGGCGGAAGTACAGGCTTTGATCTTTGAGAATTCCTTGGAGGGTCATACTGTCATTTACACAGATGGGTCGATGGTTCGACAAGTGAGAAGTTCATGGGCTTTTACGGCTCAGGCCGGGAGGAGAATTGTCAAGGAAGATTCTGGTACTTTTGCTTTGACCACAAGCAGCTTGACTATGAAAATCATGGCAGTAAGTAAAGCAATAACATGACTAGAGGCGCAGACATTCACTACGACATGTTTCCTTAGTGACTCAATGAGCATGCCAAGGAGGATAGAGATGGGGTGGGTCCAAAGAGAGTGGCTGCTGTCTCTGGAGGGGTCTCGGCTGGCAAAGATTAGTTTCGTTTTCATGCCAGGACATGAAGCTGTCCGAGGAAATTAGCGGGCTGACAAGCTTGCAGGTAAGGCTACTGTGGAAGGCGGACTGCCATGGACCAGGCTGACATTCTAAATGCTCTTTGAGAAGTAAGACTTTTGCGAGAACCAAGTGATGACCGTGCGAGAACAGCAATTTAAAAGAGGTGTGGCCAAACAAAAACACTATGCAGTAAGCCAAAGAAGATTGATAAACCAACATAGAACTGGTGTCGTCAGTTGCTACACGCTACGGGATTTGCTGAGGAGGGGATCCGAGCACTTATGGACTGAATGGTTCGATGTGCAATGAGGATAATATGTCGACTAAATAGCTAGCTAACTAACTAACTAACTAACTAACCACTGCCTCATGCATCCTCATGTCCAAGCTGTCTCTAATACACCGTATCTGACTTGGTTCTGATCAAATCTAGTCTTTCACAATGTCTCTTCCCCACAAAGATCTTGACCGGCCTCTGCTGCTGTGATATGTAAATTATCAATATTATCTGCAACCCATCTTCTCCACCTTTCCAGCACACTTCCCTCCATAATTTTCTTTGATGTAATTTGTTGTTTTGCAACTTGAAAAAAATATTTCATTTTCCTCATTTATGTTTGTTTTAATAGCCAATCTTCTTCTTGCTGGATAGATATCAACAATCCAAATTGGAATTCAGAAACTAATCTAGTCTGTGCAAAAACTAACTGGGAAACAAAATGTATATATCAACGCAAAAAAACAAACAAACGTAATGACAATCATGAAAACACGTATGTCAGCAAATATATGTATCACCGGAGTGGAGTTACAGTAATTGAGTTGTTCTGTCTGTGCAGTTTTTGTGGGAAAATGATGCCAGAAAGTTAACTGATTGAGTGTCAAAGGATAATATATTGCCACGTGTGATCAACCATTTTGACATTCATTCATTCATTCATTCATTCATTCATTCATTCATTCATTCATTCATTCATTCATCCATGCATTCAGTAGCATGTCCTTTACAGAACCTCACTCTCATAACAACCTTCCGGAAAACCTCTCGATCAAAAGCAAGATGTCCAGCATCCGATACACCCATCTGGAGATCATCCGCCACATCCTGCACCCATCTTCTCTTTGGCCTTCCTCTTCCTCTCTTCCCAAGCATATACCCCTCCATTATTGTTCTCTCCAAACTTTCGTGACTTTTCAAGTGACCAAAATATTTCAATTTTCTTTGTTTTATCGTCTTTAATAGCCAACCTTCTTCAATATTCAGCTCTTGAAGTATGGATGCATTTGTTCTTTTCTTTATCCAAGATATCTTAGAGCTTGTCTATAACAGTTATATTCAAAGGCATTTATGAGCTGTTTACCTTGTTTAGTACTTGCGTTTATGAAGCAATGGGAAAGACGCATGCTCTTAAAAATCGAATGTTTGTAGTCACTTTGACGTAAGGACGATACATCACCATACTACGGCCATCTTGTTATTTATTTTGTTTCGTGGTTTATTTCACAATTACAATGCTCTGTGAACGAAAATTTACACTATAATACTTGTTAATTTGATTGTTCACCATGTTTGGGCCAAATCTATTCTTTTATTTGGCACTGAATCAGTTACGGAAGCGTAGATTTTGCATTAATAATGACAAATCCATCTTAAATTCACTTGAAAGGGTGCATTCTGACAATACCTATCTGAAATCTCGAAGGAGAAGTCTGAGAATTGGTACGTGGAACGTTCGCACCTTGTACCAAGCAGGGACATTTGACAACCTTATTTCAGAAGCCAAAATCATGGATTTAGATAAATTTGGTGTGTCTGAAACAAGATGAATTAAATTTGGTGGAACTGGGGTAAAGCTGTGAAAATGTAAACAATATAAAATGACACAAAGTAGTGCAGTTTTACATAACAGAATTACGACACATACAGTACGGTGCTGCGATTAGCCTTCATTAGCAAACAAACACATTCACAAAACACAACATATAGTCACGGAGATCCCCTGTGACTACATTAAAACATGATGACAGGACGAGAAGAATAAAAAGATGAAAAAATGAAAGCAATGAAGAGAAAATGAAAATTAGAAAAAATTTTCGTACTTACCTCAGATTTCCGAGCTGTGTATACCCAAGATGAAACAAGATGGCAAGTAATATAAGTAGAGTCTACTACATATTCATTAACTCAGGAGGAGATCATCTCGAGAGAGGAGTAGGCATTTTAGTAACAAGAAACTTTGAGAAAAATATTAGTGGATTCTGGACTCAGAAAGATAGAATGATCATCATCATCATCATCATCATCATCATCAAGTGCCGTGCCGGCTGGCGTAGGCGTTCATGGCTCTCCACAGATCTCGGTCTTTGGTGTTCTGGATCAACTCTGCTGATGATATTCCTCAATGCCACCGTCTCAATCCATCCAGCATCATTTCTCTTTGTCTGCCTCTGCCTCTCTTCCCCTCGATCTTTCCAATTGGTACGATGTTCTCCAATGCCTCTCTTCTCATCACATGACCAAAGAAAGCTGTTTGTCTCTTTCTTATTGTTGTATATAGTGTTCTAGTTTCATTAGCCTCTTTCAGGCAATCGTTGTTAGTTACTCTGGCAGTCCTGTCGTGTGGGTAAAAAATGAATGTCGTATTAGTTAATTGTTCTTCTTTACAACTTTAGTGTCGTCCCTGGAGTGAAGGGAATCCACACCCACATTTGTTTTAATTCCATATCTCTATCCTGGAGATATCCAGCAGACTCCGTCCACACACTCCCTCAATCTGAGGACACCTTCTTCTCACTCTTGCTCACTCCTGAATCATGCCTTCTCTCATTCTTCCCCAACATAACATACTTGACAACTCTAGCCTCAACAAATAAAAAAAAACAAGAAATTTATTAAAGCAAAGAGTATATGTAGGAGAAGTGTGTGTGTGTATAAGGTGTAGAAGGTGTGACGTGTACTCTAAAGTGTCTATGAACTCAGATCAGTGTTCAAGAGTATAGTCATTATCATCCCTGTGCTGACAACACACCAGCACCATGTATCCCATACAAGTAGCCTCACCCAGGTGATGCTCCTGCGGTCACGTGAAGACTTCCTCCGTTGTCTCTGGAACCACTAGGATGCTTGGGCACCCCTGACAAAACACTGTCTAATGAGAGTCTTCAATCTGATTCACACTATGAATTTCCTCGGTTAATTAACGGATTGTTAATCAGGAAATTCTAATCCTATTGTCACTGTTATTGGAGAAATCTTAATGGATCTAGAGTTACTGGTTCTAAAGATTCCTCATATTAACACCACAATCTAACTGTTCTGGGTATCAGTATAAATTATACAATGTTCTGACTGTTCATTGACACATCTATCACTTGGCTAAACATCAATCTCATCAACATGTCCTGCTCAGCAGAAGCCAGGTTCCCGCAAACCAACTTGGGTATAAGCCCTATGTAGCGGCCTCTCAGCAACCTCTGTCTTCAGATTCTGAGCGATCATCTTCTAAATTTGTGTTAGTCCCACCGCTGAAAATCACAGCACACATACGTGGACCTGGAAATTGAACCTGTAGAATAGAGAATACTATGGTGAGGGCAACTCCGTCCTGGCCAGAATTAGGTAAGTGTAGGCCAATAACAGCACTCAGATCTATAACAGAGATCCGATCTCTGTCATACGGCCAAATAACTCAATCATATGATCTGAGACATGGCAACACCAGGAAAGAATAATGGAACGGGTAGAAACCCAGCAGATGCCCTACTGGAAGATCCTACCATTACACATACCTCTTCTCCCTCTCAACCATCCTTAATCTCTAATTATTATTCCACTACATTGTCCTCAACTCCCTGAGTAAAATGATATCTCACACAAGCTAGTTGAAGCCACACAATAGGATAACAGTGCCGACGCTCCTATGATAATTTCTAGCACCGCACTAATAGAACATTCTATCACTGCACCTATAATACATTATATCACTGCACCTATAATACATTAGATCACCGCACAGCACTGTACTCTATTCCTAATCATACTCTAAAATTAGATATAATTAATTGCCTACCATATGTCTATTCCTGTTGCTAATCGAAACTAGGCGATCACAGACTGGATCTATGTCCGCCGATACTATCAACAATTTGACACCCCTAGTTTCTCTCATGTAACACAACTCGGAATAATGACCCGATCTCAACACTTCAGAATGTTATTCCCAACTCCCTCCACTTGTTGACCGCACTGGGTTTTATATGGGTGCTTGAGTGACGTCACCAAAAGTCCAGACGCCAATCAGTCCAGAATCTGGCTTTGTCCTCCTGTTTCCCGACTAACCGGAGTCAATTAGCTGTCAAGTTTCCTTTCTTCTGGGGAGTTCTTTGTCTCATCCAACAAATATCCGGGCTGTCTGTGAGCCAGAGACCTTTCCCTCACATCTGACAGAATTCCTCCGACCTCTAGCAGACACTCTGTCCATCACTTTCAACGGCCAACTCCCGCTTCGTAGACAGATGTCGCCAGTACACGTCTCTCGAACAACAACCTGTCAACACACTGTCGACCGTGTGTAGACAACTCGACGTGACTCACTTTGATCTCATACACCAATGCTGACCAGGTGCAGACAGTTTTAATAACGTATTTTCCTCAGTTGGTTCAACATCAGAGGGTCTATTGTGTTTGCAACCCAATGTCGGGCTTGGTTGTCATCAGTCGCAACTAACAAGTTATTTTAACTCGTGACATAGGCCCCCTCCTAAGAGAGTAGTCCGCAACAACTCTTTCTTCTTGGAGGTTCGATCCAGATGACCTATTCCTCTTCTTCAGGAGCTGGATGTCTAGACAGGAAATCAGCTCCATCATTTTCCCTCCCAGGTATATACTCCACTGTAAAGTGGTATGGCTGAAGTAGCAACGACCACAGCATCAAACGGGCGTTGAGCCTCTGAGAAGTGGCCAGGAACATCAAGGGTTGATGATCCGATTGAACTCGAAACTGAACTCCATACAAATAAGGCTGGGATTTTTTTTCGGCCCATACCAGAGCCAAACACTCTCTCTCAACGGTCGAATAATTCCTCTCAGCCGGGAGAAGTTTCTTGCTTGCGTATGCCACTGGTTTCAAAACTGAAGCATCGTCTTTTCCTTCCTGTAACAAAGCTGCCCCAATCCCAATCCCACTTGCATCCGTTCTCAACACAAATGGTTTGGAAAGGTCCGGGAGCTGTAACACAGGTTTGCTGACCAAGGCCTCCTTCAACTGACTGTAGGCACTCTCACATTCTGGTGTCCAAACTATTTGGTCTGGAAATCCCTTTTTCAAGGTTTCTGTTAAAGGAGCTCCCAGTTCAGTGAAATGTGGGATAAATTTGTGGTAGAACCCACACAACGAGAGAAAAGATCGCACATCCTTCTTCGTTTTTGGCCTTGGAGCACTTCTGATTTTCTCTAGGTTCTTTTCCTCTGGGACAATGTGTCCTGGAGTGATGGTGTGACCTAGAAATTCCAGAGTCTGGTAACCGATCATGCACTTGGTTGGGCGAGCTGTAAGCCCTGCTTCCTTGAGCCTATTGAAAACACCTTCCAAGGATTGTAAATGGTCATCCAAACTGTCACTGGAAATCAGAATATCATCCATGAATGAGATGATGGACGGATCCTTTAAAGGATCAAGTAAAGTCCTCATCATGCGAGTAAACACACTAGGTGCATTGCTGAGTCCAAAGGGCATGACTTTGAATTCATAATGTCCACTGGGGGTACTGAAAGCCAACAGTGGTCGAATCTCCGGTTTGACTGGTATCTGATAATACCCGCGACTCAGATCCACCTTTGAGAAATACCTTGCCTTATGGAGCCTCGCGAATAGCTGAGTTGGATTCGGCAAAGGTTCCACCTGAGATTGTGTATGACTGTTCAGAAGTCGGTAGTCTATACACAACCGGTGCTCTCCACTTGGTTTTCGTAACAAAACTACCCCTGCATTGTATGGGGATGTGGATGGTGCAATCACGTCATCCTCCAACAGTTTCTGTATTTCCCCATCCAGGGCCTTTTCTTTAGAGAATGGCACTGTGTAAACCTTTTGGCGGACAGGTTCTTGAGTGGTCAAAGTCATCTCGAACTCCACCAGCCTCGTTCGTCCTGGTTTATCAGTCAGTATCTCCTTATGAGACTCGAGAACCTGGGTTATCTTTTCCCTCTCCTTGGAAGTCAGATCAGGGTTCACCTGTACATCCTTGTAGGTTTCCTGGTGTACCAGGGGATATTGCCTGCCCTCGTTGGTTCCCACTTCTGTCTCCACTGCAACTGCCATTGCCAGGAGGTGAGCTGCTTTTTCTCCGGGTCTCTCTTCGTATTTCCGCAAGAGATTGATATAGAAAATCTTCGACTTTCCCCGGATCCGGATCTGATAGTTGGTTCTGGATATCACCCTTTCCACGGGAAATGGTCCTTGCCAACCTATTTCCAGTTTGTTGTTTCCCGTTGGGAGTAGCAACAATACTTTGTCTCCTACCTCTAGAGATCTGTCTTTCGACCTACGGTTGTAGTAAGCTGCATGTCTTTTTCTGGCCTTTTTCAAGTTTTGATTTGCCAGAGTCCATCCCTTGTGAAGTTTTTCTTTCAGTTCCTCCACATATTAGTAAGAAGAGATCACTTCTTCTGACGTCCCCTCTTCAGTCCAACTCCTCAATATGGCTTCCAACGGTCCCTTGATTGGACGACCAAACAGCAACGTAGCGGGTAGTAGTCCTGTTGAGCCATGAGGAACTTCCCTATAGGCAAAGAGGGCTGCTGGGGATATATTCATCCCACCTATCAGGTTTTTCCTGCGCTAGTTTCCTGAGCATTGTCATCAACGTGCCATTGAAACGCTCTACTTGGCCATTGGTTTGAGGGTGGTAAGGGCTGGTATGGATATGGTTAGAGTGGAACACCCTAAATACCTCCTCCATAAGTTTTCCACAAAACTGGGACCCATTGTCCGTCAGTATTTGATCAGGAAAGCCTAATCTTGTAAAGGCCTCCATCAGTGCGTCCGCCACTCATTTCGAGTCAATCGTGGTCAACGGTATGGCTTCACCCCACATTGTACAGCATTCCACCATGGTGAGTATGTAAATGTTCCTCTTCCTAGTCCTAGGAAGTGGACCCACAGTATCGATGGCTACCCTCTCGAAAGCAGAGTTCATGATGGGCATTTCACCCAAGACCACCGGCGCTGTCCAGTGTTTCGGTGCCACCCTCTGGCACTCAGGGCATGACTTCACATACCGACGCACATCACCTGTCATTCCCGACCAATAGTAATGGCAGGAAATTCGCTGCATTGTGGCGGCAATACCCATATGCCCACTGAATGAGATGGTATGCCCCATATGAAGAATCTGGGAACGATGGGCCTTTGGGACCACCAACTGACCATGTAGGTTGTCTCCCCTTCCGGCTTTCCTGTAGAGTATCCTATTCTTCATATAGTACTGCCCCCGTTTGGGTGGATCAGCACTTTTCTGCAGCTTTTTGTAGCAAGGACGTAGAGTAGCCCCCTCACTCTGGGCAGTTCGCAACTCCCCTGGCAGTGGGTTAGTCACATTTGTTTCTGCCTCATCCGTTCTCGTCTGAGAGCGAGTCTGTATTGCTCCCATATTGATTGGCTCCCTGGGTATTCCCAGAAAGACATACCGGCAACCGAGGATTACGGGAAAAATGGGATCGGTCAACACAGCGGCCTTGATGGTGCCGGTGACATATCTTGACCGAATCTCCACTCTGGCAATGGGCAATTTCAGGGCTACAGCACTCGTCTGTGCAGGTTGTATCTCCATGATTTCACCTGTGAATTGTTCTGGATGTACCAGATCCGCAGAAATCACGGCTTCCCCGTCCAGTCCTGTGTCGTATAAACACTCCACTTGACGACCGTTAACCTCTACCAATTCCACTACAGGTGGTTTTTCCTGGTCTGGAGTCTCTCCTTCGGCCTCGACCTGTTCGGTGGGCTCCACCTTAGGTTTTCCGGGGCACACGACGAATTGAGTGTCTCCTGACTTTCCCCTGCAGTCAATAGCATTGTGTGTATTCGACCTGCAGTGTTTGCACCAGTTCCCTCTCCTAGATTTTCTAGTGCCGGACTTTATTGAGCTCTCTTGGTGGTGAGCATCCTTGTCGACCTTGGCATAGTCAGTGTCCACCTGCTTTGAAGTCACTTGACAGGCCGCGAAGTGAGGGTTCTTAGCCTTCGATTGGCATTCCTTCGTATTGTGAGAAGGTGACTTACAAATTGAACACCACTTCTCCGACCATGGTCGTTTTGGTGCGAAGTTTTCTTGCTTTCCCCCTTCGTCTTCTCCGAACTCTCCTCTGAAGTTTTGACATATCGTTCCACCTTCTTAGTTCCTGTGCTCTTGGCCTTCTTCAGGTTATGTTTTTCCTGACTTTTGGTGTTAGTAGAAAGGTTTTCTGTTGCCTTCCTGTGGACCTCGACGAACCGTTCTGCCAATTTCGTCACCATGTCTATTCGTTCCGCCCCTTGTTCTCCCAAGAATGTCCTGAGAGGTTTCGACATTTGCTTCCGCATCTGGTCGACTACCGTGAGCTCTTCCAGACTCTCATAGTCATGCGCGAACCCAGCCAAATCCATCCACTTATGGAGATATGCTTTCAGACGCAGACTATAGGCGGCGAACAACTCCCCCGGTTCTCGTTTCGCTCCTCGAAATTTTTTTCAGTAGGTATGTGACGTAACTTCAAATCGTTTCAGCAAAGCCGTCTTCAACTCGTCATAATTGTTCTCGTGTCCTGGCGGCAGGCGAGAATACACCTCGTAACCGGTCCCGCGTAATCCCTGGGATAGCTTGAGATTCCATTTGTCACGCTCCAGACCCATAGCAACTGACATAGCCTCGAAGCGTTGAAGGTACTGGTCAATCTTCTCTTTGTCCTCCTCGTAGATCGCTAGAGGGAACGTCATAGCATGGTAGCTATATCCACCTACTGGTGTTGAGCCAGGGAGAGAGGAACCTCCCACTGCTCCCTCAGTTTCCCCACTAGATTGCCTCTTGAGCTCGAGTTCCCGCATCCGGTACTCGTGCTCCCTTTTCTGAGCCTCTTGCTCCGCTTCCCGTTGCTTAGCAGCTTGCTCAACCTCAAGTAACTTAGCAGCTTGCTCTGCTTCCAGTTTTTTAGCTTCTATTTCCAGCCTTCTCATGGCTTGCTCAGCCTCAAGTTGCCTAGCAGCTTGTTCTGCTTCCAATTTCTTAGCTGCTTGGTCAGCTTCAAATTTCTTCGCAGCTTGCTCTGCTTCCAATTCCATCCTTCTCAATTCCAAATCGGCCTTTCGATCTTCCCTTTCTGCTTGACGATACTCTCTCTCCACCTCCTGTATGTAATCTGTTATTGCAGAACCCGACAATCCCATTTCTTACCTCTTTGCCCTCAGTTCCGCCGTAGTCAGTTTAGGAGTGGCCATTTTACAGAGAGGAAACTCAATAGATAGAGTATAGATTATCTCTAAACAACTATATAGATAATGACCAAATACAATATATATATATATATATATATATATATATATATATATATATATATATATATATATATATATATATATATATATATATAACACCATACAACACAACACAATCACTCAGTGACAAGAGTAGAATCAGGACCACAGACCTATGCAGACGTGTAAACTGTGAACAGGTAAGATAAATCCTAACACCTATCCACATTCACTCTAGCTGGATTCTCACTAATAGGATATCTCCATCCTCTAACTAAAGATCTTGTGTTAAAAGATTCCGTTGCCTAAGATCCCGTTGTCCAAAAATCCCGGACGAGCCCCCAATAAATGTCGTGTCGGTAAAGAATAAATGTCGTATTAGTTACTTGTTCTTCTTTACAACTTTAGTGTCGTCCCTGGAGTGAAGGGAATCCACACCCACATTTGTTTTGATTCCATATCTCTATTCTGGAGATATCCAGCAGACTCCGTCCACACACTCCCTCAATCTGAGAACACCTTCTTCTCACTCTTGCTCACTCCTGGATCATGCCCCCTCTCATTCTTCCCCAATATAACATACTTGACAACTCTAGCCTCAACAAATAAAAAAAACCAAGAAATTTATTAAAGCAAAGAGTATATGTAGGAGAAGTGTGTGTGTGTGTAAGGCGTAGAAGGTGTGACGTGTACTCTAAAGTGTCTATGAACTCAGATCAGTGTTCAAGAGTATAGTCATTATCATCCTTGTGCTGACAACACACCAGCACCATGTATCCCATACAAGTAGCCTCACCCAGGTGATGCTCCTGCGGTCACGTGAAGACTTCCTCCGTTGTCTCTGGAACCACTAGGATGCATGGACACCTCTGACAAAACACTGTCTAATGAGAGTCTTCAATCTGATTTACACTATGAATTTCCTCTGTTATTTAACGGATTGTTAATCAGGAAATTCTAAACCTATTGTCACTGTTATTGGAGAAATCTTAATGGATCTAGAGTCACTGGTTCTAAAGATTCCTCATATTAACACCACAATCTTACTGTTCTGGATAACAGTATAAATTATACAATGTTCTGACTGTTCATTGATACATCTATCACTTGGCTAAACATCAATCTCATCAACATGTCCTGCTCAGCAGAAGCCAGGTTCCCGCAAACCAACTTGGGTATAAGCCCTATGTAGCGGCCTCTCAGCAACCTCTGTCTTCAGATTCTGAGCGATCATCTTCTAAATGTGTGTTAGTCCCATCGCTGAAAATCACAGCACACATACGTGGACCTGGAAATTGAACCTGTAGAATAGAGAATACTATGGTGAGGGCAACTCCGTCCTGGCCAGAATTAGGTAAGTGTAAGCCAATAACAGCACTCAGATCTATAACAGAGATCCGATCTCTGTCATACGGCCGAATAACTCAGTCATATGATCTGAGACATTACAACACCAGGAAAGAATAAAGGAACGGGTAGAAACCCAGCAGATGCCCTACTGGAAGATCCTACCATTACACATACCTCTTCTCCCTCTCAACCATCCTTAATCTCTAATTATTATTCCACTACATTGTTCTCAACTCCCTGAGTAAAATGATATCTCACACAAGCTAGTTGAAGCCACACAATAGGATACCAGTGCCGACGCGCCTATGATACTTTCTAGCACCGCACTAACAGAACATTCTATCACTAATCATAATACATTATATCACTGCACCTATAATACATTATATCACTGCACCTATAATACATTAGATCACCGCACAGCACAAGTACTCTATTCCTAATCATACTCTAAAATTAGATATAATTAATTGCCTACCATATGTCTATTCCTGTTGCTAATCGAAACTAGGCGATCACAGACTGGATCTATGTCCGCCGATACTATCAACAATTTGACTCCCCTAGTTTCTCTCATGTAACACAACTCGGAATAATGACCCGATCTCAACACTTCAGAATGTTATTCACAACTCCCTCCACTTGTATACCGCGCTGGGTTTATATGGGTGCTTGAGTGTAGTCACCAAAAAGTCCAGACGCCAATCAGTCCAGAATCTAATACAAAAAATACAACTCCATTCTGGCCTCTGACGTCTCTACCAGAATATATGAAAAGACGTCTATTTTTATTTGTAAAATGTCCCTTCTCTCTCCAACGATGTTCACTAATTCCTAAAATTTGAATATGATTGATTGATTGATTGATCTAGGAACCGACATCACAGCATTCGGGACATTCCCGAATTTGAATATGTAACTTTTCAATCTCATCACATACTACACTGAGCGTAATTTATTACATGTACTAAAAATTTAATCACGCCAGGCCACATGATGTCATACCCATCATGCTGGCACAGGATTAACTATTTGGTAATTGATCACTGAGGAGAATGAATCATCATCATCAAGTGCCCTGCCACTGGCGTAGGCGTTCATGACTTTCCACAGATCTCGGTCTTTGGTGTCCTGGATCAACTCTGCTGATGGTATTCACCCATACCACCGTATCAATCCATCCAGCATCATTTCTCTTGGTCTTCCTCTGCTTCTCTTCCCCTCGATCTTTCCAGTTGTCACGATGTTCTCTAATGCCTCTCTTCTCATCACATGACCATAGAAAGCTGTTTGTCTCTTTCTTATTGTTGTATATAATGTTCTAGTTTCATTAGCCTGTCTCAAGCAGTCGTTGTTAGTTACTCTGGCAATCCAAGGAATTCGCAACATTCGTCTCAGGAACCACATCTCTGTTGCTTCTATTATAATTTCTTCCTAATTTGTTGATTTACATTCAACGATTCACTGCCATACAGCAAAACTGGTTCTACATAGCATTTCAGCACTCTCTTTCTTACATTCAGTGATAGTGACTTATTGCATAAGGTACTCTTCATTTTCTGAAATGCGGCTTTTGCTTGCCCTATTCTGCTCTTAATCTCTGTTATACATCTTCTGATGATATAAATGCCTCTAGGTGTTTAAAATTATCCACTTGGTTAAGAATGTTTCCTTCTATTTCACATATATACCAAAGATATTAAAGGTTGAAGTAGAAAGGCTATTAAAAAGATGAAAGAAGGAAACATGAAATAAGATCCAGCTTTGGCATTGATATTATCACATAATTATTTAATTATATATATATATATATATATATATATATATATATATATATATATATATATATATATATATATATATATATATATATATCTTCTTCTTCAGCGTTCCGAGCCATGGAGGTTCTTTGCTGCAGATACAACCGTCTCCATTCGTCTCTCTGGTTGACCCTCTCGTGCCAGTCGTTGATTCCAAATGCTTGTAGGTCTGTATATATATTATCTCTCCACCGTCTTCTTGGTCCACCCCGGGGCCCACGGTCATTTATTTCCTGAGCGTAAGCGAGTCCAGTTTCTCCATTATCTTCCATTCTCTCTATATGCCCCAGCAATTGTAGTCTATTAGCCTTCATGATAGCAGTGATTAGCGGGGACTTAAACAGATCATAAATGTCTTTGTTACTTCTTCTTTTCCACTCTCCCTTTGTGTATCCCCAATGGGTCCAAAGATACGTCTTAAAACTTTGTTCTCAAAAGTTTGTAACAAGGCTTCGTCTCCTTTCGTTGTACTCCAGGTTTCAGAGCCATACAGCACAATTGGTCTGATCAGTGTTTTGTATATTGTGATTTTGGTGTTATGAGATAGCGCATTTGATTTTAGTAGATGTTGTAGTGTATAGTATATCTTATTTCCAGAATTGATTCCAGTTATATATATATATATATATATATATATATATATATATATATATATATATATATATATATATATATATATATATATATATACTGTGTACAACCCCATTACACTATCCAAGAAACTAAGAGCTGTTGATTGTGAGGATTACAGAACTATTAGCTTAATGAGCCATATAACTAAGATACTACTCAAGGTCATACAAGAAAGAATGTTGTTTGCTTGCTTGATTGCTTGCTTGCGTTCACTGGCTGCGAACTCCAGCGTGAAGTCCTGTATGTCGGATGTAGACATCCTGTTGTCCAACATCATTGTGTTGTCATACCGGACTGAGGTTTGCGTGAGTATCCGTTGTCCTATGTCTGGCTTATTTGTGTGCAGACTGGTGGTTCCTCGGTGTGCAGGCAGATACTGTCTGACTTCGGAAGAATCAGCGATCCTACTACATTAGCCAGGACCCCGAAGGTGCCTGTTGCCCAGGACACACGACTAGGACGTGTTAGTAGGTCTTGGCCAGTATAAAACCTGGCCCTGGTGCCTTTGAAACACCTCTGCGTCCCAACGAGAAAGAATAAAAATGAAATAGATGAGGAAGTAGCTGAAGAACAATTTGGGTTCCGCAAAATCAGCGGCACCAGAGAAACAATAATTAATAGCAGTTCAGAAATATATACAGTGGTTCCTCGGGTTACAAACGCCTCTGGTTACGAACAATTCAGGTTACGAACAACAACTTAGAAAACTTTATGTCTCGGGTAACGAACAGTGCCTCGGGTTACGAACGAAGGCAAGAGAGAGAAAGAGAGAGAGAGAGAGAGAGAGAGAGAGAGAGAGAGAGAGAGAGAGAGAGAGAGAGAGAGAGAGAGAGAGAGAGAGAGAGCAAGGTGTAACGTTGGAGACAAACGATCGCGTACAGTACAGACAGTACTACATATGGGCTTGTGGATCTTTAGAATGAACAGCTAATGACATCAAAGGAGGAGCAGTCGTCCGATGATGAGGAGTCAGTGATCGTTTCAATTGCCAGGATTAAAGAAATTTGCAGCAAGTGGGCAGACACCAAAGACTTCATTGTGACCCATCATCCAAACAAACTTGTTGCTAACAGGGCAGTAAACCTGATAAAGGATAACACGATGGTCCACTTCAGAAAGATTTTCTAGCAAAGGACGTGACAAATTTCCCTTGATAGTTTCTTGGTGCAGAAAGATTCTCAGTCGGCTGCCAAGAATCAGCGACAAGATAATCCTGAAACTAATGATTCAGAATATGGATGTTCGTCCATCACGAATTATGAGGACCATTCATTCATTGCATCTTTTGATTTGATGAAGAACGAATGACTTGCGCTTTAGTTTGGATTATAGTGAGGAAGTGGTTTCGCAACTCCGTCGACCTCACTCTCTCGTCTGCGTCCAACTAGTTCCAGTGGCGAGCATGGCAAGATGACTGGAGAAGGACACAGATGCAGAGGACGTTAGGCTGCCACAGGCTAGTTATCCCTGTATATAGTGACTCTCACAAACAGCTGGTAGCCTAGAGTCTCGTGCAAACGGCCCTTCCGTCAATTCCTTTTGTTTTCAGTTTTGAGACAAGCGTAGCGACGAGCGTATTACTACTGATAGGATCAACCAGATATCAGTAGGATAGACAGACTGACCGCCAGAGCAGACCACACACACACATGCGGCCAACGAGATTCTGCCTACAGAAGATGTTGCTCGTCTAAGTTGCGAACAAATCTTCGGCTGTGCCCCATCAGTTCACAGTGCATATGACTACTGGCAGGACCAATCGGATATCTATCGAACGGACTATACACACATACGCAGGCCAAGAGTAGCATCGCAAAACCACTGGACGCCTACCGACGAGCTTTCAAGCTACGCCGGCAGGACTGACCGAAAAGCTATTCCAGCTTACTGACTGCAGGCCCACTACTCATCGAGAGAGAGTGGGCGCTTATCGAGACTGTCGAGCGGTCGTACAAATTTGCTCTTTTGCCCGCTCAAACCACGACCCTAGCTGCACGATGCTGTTACATTCTAGAAACGCCTGCCTCGCTAACTTGCGTTGGTTGAAAGGATCCCAGTTTAGTGCACCTCACACAGCCATCCGAGACAACGAACTCTAGACGAGGTTCTTGCGAACCAGACCAGCCCTCAGAAAATATTCAGAATAACAAAGAATGTGACAAATTTCCCATGATCGTTTCCTTTGTAATAAAGATAGACTAAATCTTTTTTTTTTAATTTTTTTTAAATTTTACATTTAATTCATTTGGTTGTTTTCTTTCTCTTTATTTAATCCTTGAAGTACACGTATTCTTTGCGTTTTGTCAGGTAAAATATCGGGTGTTATTAAAAAAAAAATAAAGAACTGTTCTTTCATCTTGAAACGGATTGTCTTTATTTCATTGATTTCAATGTTTCGCGTTGCGAACGTTTCGGGTTACGAGGTACCACTGTATTACATTTGTCTGTTTTATATACTACAAGAAAGCTTTTGATAGAGTACAATATGAGCGACTGATTACATGACTTGAAGATATAGGAGTAGACGGAAAGGGCATCAGACGTATTAGTAACTTGTACTGGGAACAAGTGACGTCAATTAGATACAATAGAAATTAAAAAAGAGGTGTACGGCAGGGATGCATGTTGTCCCCAAGCCTCTTCAACTAATAGACAAAAAGAATTTTTAAACAAGTCGAAATGCTGGACTTAACATCAATGGAAGAATAATAAATAATCTTAGATATCCTCACGATACCCTGTTACTAGCAGAAAGCAAGCAAGAGATATAAAACCTAGTGGAACAAGTAAACAGGCATAGTGCAGAATGTGGCTTAGATATTAACATCCTAAACACGAAAACTATGATAATTAGCAATGGAAAGAAAAAGTCATCAATGAACATCGCAGTAAACGGGGAGATACTAGAACAATTAGCAAGTTTCTCCAATCTTGGACACGTGAAAATAGATGATGGGAGAAGTGAATTAGAAATCAAACAGATAATAGGAATGGCCAAAAATGCTTTCAACGGCATGAAATCAGTATTAACATCTAGAGAGAGTAACAACGCATTAAAAATAAGAATTGTCAAATGCTATGAACATTAACATTAAAGGGGGCTGAGTTGTCTCGAGGTATGGTGTCCGTTTCGAGTGCTGGAGGTCCCGGATTCAAGCCCTAGTGAGGGCTGGAATTTTTTCACGTGGACTCCTAGTAACAAAATTTCCCCTGGTCTCTGGGTAGTGAGATCGGACGACCGTAAGTATTGTTGCGCACGTAAAAAAATCCCTTGACAGTTGGAAATCGAAAAAGAGTAGCCTAACGGCGCTGCCGGGGCAAAATTTCGAGTTAAAAATCTATCCAACGTATTTCAGGATCCTCGTCGGTGCTACATAGATCGTACACTGAGCTGAGATACTCCGGACTCTGGCTTGAATTAGAAGTAGAACGAAGTACTTATGGGTTACACCCGTGTGCCGTGAACTAAACTAAACTCAACATATTCAACACTATTGTATGGCGCGGAAGCCTGGACATTGAACAAGATCTTTAAAGTCGAATAGATACCCTGGAGATGTGGATATACAGAAGAATATGTCGTATATCATGGAAACAGAAACTATCAAGTACAGAGGTTCTAGAAAAAACAGGGAATGAAAATAGAGTTGATGAAAGAAATAGAAAAGAGGCAAGTGAAATATTCCGGCCATGTTAACAGACATAAAACGCTTATAAAAACCATACTGGAGGGCAAGGTTGAGGGCAAGCGAGCAAGAGGTAGACAACGATACAAGTGGAAAGATAACATCAAGAGATGGACGAACATCAGTCTTACAGAATGTACAGCCAAGGCGAGAGGCAGACAGTGTTGAAGATTCATTGCAGCCAACCTTGATTGTGGAGAAGGCACCTGATTGATTGATTGAGATTTTGCATTACAAAAACTATCGCGATGAAAACCTCTTTAGATGTTAGAGAAACAAGAACAAAAGTCATGTTACCGAGAGCAAGCAGAGTTGCTGTGGCAATACATGAATGACAGACATAGATATTAGTAAGCAGAATGGCCTCTATCGATTACGGGTTGTGAGCATTGACTTCACCGTTTCTCCAGGACACTCTGGTGTGGTTGAAAATGAACATACAGACAGATTGGCTGGTGCTGCATCATTAAGGAGTGAATTGATGAATGATAAGGCAGATGTGATCAAGGCCCTAGTTAGTTATTCGACAGATCATCCTCATTGCACATCGAACCATTCAGTCCATAAGTGCTCGGATCCCCTCCTCTGCAAATCCCGCAGCGTGTAGCAGCTCACGACACTAGTTCTGTGTTGGTTTATCAATCTTCTTTGGCTTCCTGCGTAGTGTTCTTGTTTGGCCACCCCTCTTTTAATTTGCTGTTCTCGCAGTGTGGCCATGGTTGTAGATTCACAGTCTTCACTTGGTTCTCGCAACAGTCTTGCTTCTCGTAGAGCATTCAGAAGGTCAGCCTGGTCCATGGCGCGTCCGCCCTCCACAGTAGCCTTACCTGCGAGCTTGTCAGTCCGCTCATTCCCTTGTACTCCCGCATGCCCTGGCACGAAGATGAAACTAATAATTGCCAGCCGAGAACGCTCCAGAGACAGCAACCAGTCTCTTCGGGTCTCCCCCATCTCTATCCTCTTGAGCATGTTCATTGAGTCGCTGAGGAAACATGCCCTAGTGAATGTCTGTGTCTCAGGCCATGTTATTTCTTTAATTACTGCCATGATTTCCATAGTCAGGCTACTTGTAGTCTCAGCAAAAGCACGAGAGTGCTCCTTCACAATTCTCCCTCCGGCCTGAGCCATAAAGACCCATGAGCTTCTCACATGTCGGACTACCGACCCATCTGTGTAAATGACAGCATCACCGTCTAACGAATTCTCGAAAATCAACGCTTGTACTTCCACAGCTGCCGGGTTTTCTTGTCTGCATTTTTTGTCTAGTTGGATGCAAACTGAAAAGGATGTGCAGAAATCTGATGGCACTTGTACCCACTCCTAGCCAGGTTCTAAGTCCTCAATGAACACACCAGTTGAAGAATGTCTTCGGCTTGACCCATCCACGACCGTCCTCTTTTTAACCTGCTGTCATTCACCTTCTTAATTTCACTATGCAGTGGATGTTGTGTGTTTGCGTTTCCTTTTTGGTAGGCGCGAGCTCTGCAGACTTGTATTCTGTTTTCAATGGTTGGAAAATCAAGAAGGTAGCGCATCGCCTTGCATGCTGTATCTCTTGTACAAGAGAGATGAAGGCCCTTTGGGAGAATGTGATTAATGCAGAACAGACTATTATAGTCTAGAGAGAATGCAGCAGAAAGGAGTGGTCAGAGGATCTGGTCGACAGTCGTCATTTAGAGGACGTTCTGTGAGGGACTGGCGCTCTTTGAGGGGAATGACTTTCTGTGCTGGGACTGAAGTTCTATGAGAGCAGTGACGTTCTTTGAGGGGACTGACGTTCTGTGAGGGGACTGAGGTTCTTTGAGTGGACTGAGGTTCTGTGAGGGGACTGGCGTTGTATGAGGAGACTGAGGTTCTATGAGGGGACTGACGTTCTGTGAAGGGACTGATGTTCTGTGACGGGACTTATGTGCTATGAAGGGAATGACGTTCTGTGAAGGAACTGACGTTTCATGAGCGGACTGACTTTCTATGAGGGGACTGGTGTTATGTGGTGGGACTGACGTTCTATGGGTGGACTGACGTTCTATGAGTGGACTGAGGTTCTGTGAGTGGACTGAGGTTCTGTGAGTGGACTGAGGTTCAGTGAGTGGACTGAGGTTCTATGAAGGCACTGACTTTATGCGAGGGGACTGATGGTCTGTGAGTGGACTGAGGTTCAGTGAGTGGACTGAGGTTCTGTGAGTGGACTGAGGTTCTGTGAGTGGACTGAGGTTCTGTGAGTGGACTGAGGTTCTGTGAGTGGACTGTGGTTCTGTGAGTGGACTGAGGTTCTGTGAGTGGACTGAGGTTCTGTGAGTGGACTGAGGTTCTGTGTGTGGACTGAGGTTCTGTGAGTGGACTTAGGTTCTGTAAGTGGACTGAGGTTCTGTGAGTGGACTTAGGTTCTGCGAGTGGACTGACGTTCTGTTAGGAGACTGTGGTTGAGGAGAATGACGTTCTGCAAAGAACATGCTTTTTTTTTAAAAGCTGCGTATCCGTTACAGGACATTGCAGTCAACACCAGCATTTTACTGCTGTTGTTGGTGTCTTGGCAAGTGTTTACGTTTAGTAGTGTGCCATTACTTTCTGAACAACAGGCTCCAATTCCAACACGTTAAAACCAGCTCGACACGGTCTGCTGCCAAATTGGTCGCCGCTATATTTCGAACGGCGGTAAGCGGCATTACGAATCGCTTCCGCAACGCCATCGCCACGGAGACCGGCTACATGAGAACATGCGATATGATGATAATGGCATTATGTCTTATCTTTCACCTACAGGTCTCGTTAAACTGAGTTCTTAAAGTCGGTTCATGCATGTCTGTATCCCAGTTTCTTCAGTTGTGTTGTCTGTGTACTTATTTTCAACAGGCGCGAACATATATTTACTAGTCATATGTATGATATGTATGCGTGTAGTATTGTGTCCATTGTCATAATGTCTTCTTATCGGCATGTATATGCGTAGTTCGTTTTTTCAGATGGATCCTTTTTGTGGGACTGATTATGTGTTGTTTGCTTGTTTAGATGGCTCCTTCTTGTGGAGTTGTTTATGAGCTGTTTGTTGATTTAGATTGACCTTTCTTGTTGAGCTGTTTGTGTGATGTTTGCTGGTTAAGATTGATTCAGATTGTGGAGCTGTTTATATGTTGTTAGCTGGTTTAGATGGATCCCTATTGTAGAGTTATTTATGTGTTATTTGCTGGTTTAGATGGATCCTTCTTGTGAAACGCTATCGTCGCTTCATGTATATTTCAGAAGCTCTGTTCTGGCACCGGAAGTTATTGAGATTACACTTCGGTCCGCGCTGAATGAAAATTCAGTATTCCTGAAGCAGGAATATGATTGGTCAAAGTGATAGGCTCATTTCCGGTCTTTTAAAATATTCATCAAATCGATAACAAGGAGTCTGAAGCAGGGGTGTGGAGATCTGATCGTGGGATCCAGTCTTGGGATAAATGGGTTTCAACACATTGAAGTGACAACTACAACTTCTGCCTTTGTCACCTTGTCTCTGTGGATTATGTGGTGGTAGATGGACATAGCAAAGTAAACTACTCTGTTTGCACGCCTCTAGGCTATCGGCTATCTCATTTTTCTCTTCTTCTTCTGCATCTTCTTCTACTTCTTCTTTTTTTTTTTTTAGTTTTCGTCTACTTTTGATCCGCTGTTGGGGCATAGTTAAAGTTAGTTACATGTCCGTTACAGGACGTCGCAGGGAACCCCAGCATTTTTAGCTTTTTGTGATTTCAGGGCCAATTAACGTTCAGTAGTTTGTCATTGCTTTCTGAACGACCGGCACTCTTACCTTCGTATCAAAACCAACGCAAGGCGGTCTGCTGCCAAATCGTAGGTGTGTTTCGAACATGGTATGCGGGATTACAAATTGCGTCCTTAAATCTCTCTCCACAGAACGGGTTTTGGGGCTTAGGCCCTCACACAAACCTCGCCAAGCCGTCGTTTCTTTTACCATTTCCTGCTGCTCCCTTCGTAACCTCTAATAATTATTCCTCTCTGTCTGTAATTCTTTTCTCCGTGTGTTTGTATGTTTCAAGCTATTTCTTTTGCCTTGTGGCCAGAGAGTGTCTATAGTTATACTGTCTACATGTTTTCTTTGTGTGTCCCACCTATCGTTTTTTATTCACTTCTTGGTTCACTGGGAGTTGTTATATTCTCTCCATGAGTACTTCAATGTTGGTTCTGTTATAACATTTTATTCACACTATTCTGCGTAGGCAGAACTGAATATGTTAAACACTGTGTGAAGTTTAACTTCTTTTCCAAGTTTTTAAGAATTACATCAACTCAACTCAGTTTTATTCTTATTCTAATCAATCAATAAATCAGGTGCCGTCTCTACAATGAATGTCGGCTGCAAGGAGCTCCAACACTGTCTTTCAGCCTGACACTGTGCGTTCTGTTAGACTGATGTTCGTCTATCTCTTAATGTTATCTTCCCACTTGTATCGTTGTCTACCTCTTGCTCGCTTATGTGTTTTAACGTGGCCAAAATATTTAACTTACCTCGTTTTTTTTTCTTCTTTCATCAAATCTCTTTTCATTCCTAGTTTTTCTAGAACCTCTGTATTTTTTTTTTTTTTTTTGCTTCCATGAAATACGGGATGTTTGTTGAATTAGATGAACCCATCTTGTCGAGCTGTTTACATGTTGTTTGCTGATTTAGATGGATACATCTTCTGAAGCTGTCTATATGTAGTTTGCTGTTTCCTATTATAACAGCTGTATCTATTCCCCTATTTTTGTCTTCACTGCATCCCAAGTAGGTGTATGATTCCCTCTCCCGAAGTGAGGTTTCAGGAACGGAATTTGGGTTGTAATTTGTGTGTTTTAATCTCATTATCTTGATCCTTCCTATATACATTTTGAGACCTAATTGTTGCGGCTTCCCATCAAGAGGGATTATTATATCGTGTGTGTAACAGGAGCACAGTGTCTAGGGTGAAGTCCAAATCAGCAAGATACTTTGGTGGAGTGCTTTGAATTCCTTTTCTGGAGGCAGGTATGGTCCTATACCCTTTCATTTATACACCTCTCGTCACGTCATGAGCGATGTGTCCAATACCACATCCGCCGCCATTACTTCTCATCGTATTTCCCGGTACTCATTTTAGAATGGGTTACTTTGGTAGCCCATGCTAGTTCCAAATATCTGCCCAGATTAGGATTCAAGTTTCCACGTTGTCGCAACCTCGAGGAGGTTTCGACCAAGCGATCCCCAGGCCTGCAGGCATGCGAAGTAGCCACTTTAATACCAAACCCATCACGGTGAATAGGTTGAAGTAAAATACCACGTTCACTAAACGTTATTTTTTTCGCATATCTTTTACAGGACATTGCTGTCAACATCAGCATCTTTCAGCTGATTGTTGATTTCTTGGCAAGATTACGCTCAGTAGTTTGCCATTGCTTTCTGAGCGACCGGCTCACATACCCCGTAAGTTACAGACGCGGAGAGAACCGCTACCAATTCTCGCGCACGTCGCGTTACTCACGAGAGTATACGAGATTACGGAGAAAGTCGTGTAACCACCCAGACCAGGGAGACCGGCGTTCACTAAACTACAGGGAATAAATAGTTTATAGTAAGAAGGTGATGCTTTGACAAACTCACGTCAAATTAAACAATCGAAGAAAACAGGATAGGAAGCGAGAATATAACGCAGCTGATGCTTTGGTTCTATGTAACATGCAGGAACCTTTTTTCCAACATCCAAGTACAAGGAAGTATTCAATAAAATGTTCTTCATTTGATAGAATTCAGTTATGTTATAGTGGAACATATAGAAAATTGTAGAAGGCTAAATAAAGAACCACACAAAATAAACGACGGGCAAGCCGTTATCTAACCAAAGACAACATTGACGACGAAACAGATGACAAAAAGTCGGCTGTGTGGAAAGTGATGTTGTGCCAAGCTCACACAACGAATGTTTATCAAGCTTGAGCTCCTGGCAATAATTATCTTAACGCTCCGGACGGCATCTCCAGGCGACGTCACCTGAAGCTGCGAAAGCAGACACTCTCTCATTACAATCTGATCGTGTTCTCACAGACAGTCTTAGTCCCAGGTTAGAGGACACCAGACCTCCCATAAATTGTTAGCGGAGAAATTGGTCACTGGCTAAACAAGATGGCGATTTGCTGGTTGCCATGACAGGGAAATGTCGATTTAACAGATAGGATCAGATAGTTCAGAGTGTGTCACTGTGGTTTAGTACACGGTTCCATTATACCATTAATCTAGCGGTATAGGTTTTCATTATATCCATTAGCATTTTGTATTAGTTGATTGGCTGTTTTATACATAAACCTTTATGCGACATCCAAAATTGTCTCACATTGTATGCATTAAGGCAGTTAAACTGCTATCATGAACGGCCAAAGTAATATTCATCAACAGGAAACAGATTCTCGGATCCCAATGAAAGGTCAGCAGGTCAGCATGGCTGATTTTATAAGAGAGCTCGTTCTTAGACTTCCGGTGTGCTGATGCTGGAGTAGCATGTTCAACCCTTACACCGTTCAGCTGGACTAAAGTTTTGCCTTCTTGTCCTGGACTTTGGGACGTAAAAGTCCCTCAGAAGTCGGAGTGGGATGGCCCGATAACGAGGGACACTGGTAATAGGGAAAGCTAATCCACACGTATAAATCAGTCCTGTGTACTAGAAGTAGTAACACCTGTATGGACTAAGCTTGAGTTCAAAGCCAGCAACGACATCAAACAAATAAACACAGGTCACAGGTAAATCTAAAGGTAGTTGCCAAGCAGATACTGCCGTTGGGGGTGAAGTATTTTTGTTTTATGTTGCATATCTCTTACAGGACGTTGCAGTCAGCACCAGCATTTTACTGCCGTTGTTGATGTCCTGGCGAATTGTTACGTTCAGTAGTTTGCCATTGCTTTCTGAACGACCGGCTTCTATGCCAACACGTTAAAACCAGCGCGACACGGCCTGCTGCCAAAGCAATCGCCGCTGTGTTTCGAACGTGGGTAAGCGGCATTACGAATCGCGTCTGCAACGCCATCGTTACGGAGACGGTGTGAAGTATTAGCTGGTCACATATTTTAGGTCATGCTGTATGTGGTGGGAGTGGAGTATTAGATGGTCACATATTTTATGCCATTCCCCATGAGGTGGGAGTGAAGTATTACATGGTCACATATTTTAGGTCATGCCGTATGAGTGGGAGTGAAGTAATAAACGTATTCCTTGTATTAGACATATTCCTTCACAATTTTTTGGTCAAGTTTTGTGGCATGGTCAAGATAAGAACATTGAGCTGATCCACGGCTCTGGTGATCGAGTGAGGTGGTAAGACATGACCGTCCAAGCTTCTGGCACATGATGAATGAATGACTGCAACTAATGAATACCAACTTACAAAGGCATTAAAAAGAGCCAGGGACTCGAAGAAGCCTGTATGAGTACAGACAAGATGAAAACCGTCTCAGAGAGTGCCATAGGCGAAACAAAAAACAGAGCTGTTACATGACTCTGGTGATTGTGGGAGGTGGTGAAACATGACCGCCTACGATTGTCGGCATTGCGTATGATGATGATGTATGAGTTCACCGGTGTAGACTTGGGACAGAGGGTCTTGAGGACTCTATGGAGTCAACATCCTATGCTGATAGCTCATTTGAAAATGATGCTGTCTTCCCTTGTCTTCCGTTTGGTTTTGAAACCTGGACACTTTCAGCCATCACAGCGAACATAAAAAGACTGAATCACTTCTATCTGAGGTATCTTAGAAACTCCTGGTCCTACAGGCAAGCTGCTGTGTGTCTATGAAGTACAGTGGTACGAACGCCTCAGGTCATGAACAATTCAGGTTACAAACAACGTCGAAAATTGTATGTCTCGGGTAACGAACAGTGCCTCGGATTACGAACGAAGGCGAGAGAGAGAGAGAGAGAGAGAGAGAGAGAGAGAGAGAGAGAGAGAGAGAGAGAGAGAGGGGGGGGGCAGGATGTAACGTTGGAGACAAACGATCGCGTACAGTACAAACAGTACTACAGATGATCTTGCGGGTCTTCAGAATGAACCGCTATAGACATTAAAGTCGTCTGATGATGAGGAATCAGTGATCGTTTCAACTGCCAGGATTAAAGAAATTTGCAGCAAGTGGGCAGACGTCGAAGGCGTCATTGTGAACCATCTTCCAAACAAACTTGTTACTAACAGGGCAGTAAACCTGATGAATGATAACACGATGGCTCACTTCAGAAAGATTCTCCAGCAAAAGAGGTGACAAATTTCCCTTGATAGTTTCTTGGTACAGAAAGATTCCCAGTCGGCTGCCAAGAAACAGTGACATGATAATCCTGAAACTAATGACTGAGAATGCCGGTCTCTCTGGCTGAGGGGTTACACCACTTTCTCCGTAATCCCGTTTATCCACGCAGGGTCTCGCAGCGAGGCGAGAATTGGAAGCGGTTCGACCCCCGCTCGTGACTTGCGGGATAATGAGCCGACCGCTCAGAAAGCAAAGGCAAACTACTGAGCGTAATCTTGCCAAGAAATCAACATACAGCTGAAAGATGCTGATGTTGACAGCGGTGTCCTGTAAAGGATATGCAAAACATTTAATGACTGAGAATAACAAAGAAAGTGTCAAATTTCCCATGATCGTTTTCTTGGTAATAAAGATAGACTAGATATTGTTTGTTTATTTTACATTTAATTCCGTTAGTTGTTTTCTTTCTCTTTATTTAATACGTTAAGTACACGCATTCTTTGCGTTTTTTCGGGTAAACGACCGGATGTTAATAAAAAAAGAACTGTTTTTTCATCTTGAAACGGATTGTCTTTATTTCATTGATTTCAATGCTTCGGGTTACGAACGTTTCGGGTTACGCCCAGAGTTCTGGAACGAATTAAGTTCCTAACCCGAGGTACCACTGTACCAGGGCGGTTACATTTGTATACGCCTGGGTCAAAGAGGAGTTTGTGGTTTAGCGAACGGCGTGTGGTGGCTTCGAACCTGCTTCCCACCACGCCCGTACCATCATCATCGTAGCATCCCAGTCATGACATCGGATATGACATTTCGTGACTAAACATGTTGCAGGATTTATTGACTAGGATATTTCGATTGCTCAAATATAGTGAAGCGTTTTCAATTAGTGTGTTCACGTTCTCCACAATCAACCAATTCCTGTGACTATGTGGTTTAACTGTTTCAGCTAAAGTTTTATTCATGTATTAACTACATATGATATACAACTCTTCAGTATGCACCTGGCGAGTTAAAGCGAAATAAGCCAGACAATAAATAATGCAACATATTGTTTGAGGCTTCTGTATTTAAATATCCTGACCACAGCAGGGTGTAACAGTATATATTGCAACAACAAATGCATTATAAATACATAGGAGCGCTTGATGAAAACAAACACATGTACATATGTAACTAGGGCTTTAGACTACGTAAACAAAATAAATAACATAGAGAGAAATAGGCGGAAATAATGTAATAAAATAATAACAACTAAGGTAAATATCAATCAAATAACTAAGAATAAAACACAAAACGCCTGTCCGTCACGCCGGATTGTATCACATATGTTATCGGCTGAAGGTCGGAAGTACTGGCGCCGCTAGTTCGATAGCAACAGCAGCAGCAGCAACAACAACAACAACAACAACAACAACAACAACACCAAGAAGCTATTGAGAGAAAACAACCCTGTTACGCAGAATTCTCTGTTTGCGACACATTTCAGGTCTCATTTAAGTGACGGCCAATTTTACATTTAAACGGGGATGAACTCTGACCTTACAGCTCAGCTATTCACATCGTCTACTGTTTCCGAGATTGAAACAGCAGCCAGTCTGTGCAAGTATTTACAAGCTCCAGTTTCCTCTCTGTGTTTGGCATTTCACCAGGGACCTCGAGATGTTTTGGGGATCTGCTAGGGGGGTGCCTGTGGCATGGCATATTAAACTTCAAACTTACAGTTTAATTATTCCTGCAACATGTTTCTGTATTTGAAACGCTGTTTTGGTCGTTTATGTGTTGTCGCTGCATTATGAATTGAAGTGGCCAGCTCTATTCTATTAGGGCTCAACGTAAGAGCGCTTAATTATTTTACTGCTCAGTGTGTTGAGAGCCTGTCAACGTGGCAAGGGCGTTAGGGGCGAGGTTCGTAATGCCGCTTACCTGCGTTCGAAACACAGGTGCAACCGATTTGGCAGCAGACCGTGTCGCGCTATGTTTTAACGTGATGGTATGGGAGGCGGTATTTCAGAAAGCAATGGCAAACTATTGAACGTTAACTTGCCAAGACATCAACAACAGCAGTAAAATGATGGAGTTGACAGCGATGCCCTGTAAATAGGATATGCAAACCAAAATAAAAGTGTGTTGAGACGTATTGGGATATGTTGAGATGCTGTTGAGATGTGTTGAGAGGAATTTAGATGTTTGTTTTTAATTTTACGATCGCCTTGGTTTGAGCTCAGTCGTAGTACATGCACATACTACCACTTCTAGTGCCCTGGGCTGATTGTTGCGTGTGGATAAGCTTTCCCTATTACCACTGTCCCTCGCCATCAGGCAAACCTACTCCGACTCCTTAGATACTTGTAATTAACGTCCCCACGTCAGGAACAAGAAGTCAAAATGTTAGTCCAATTGCCCGATGTAGAGTTTGAACCAGCTATCTCGGCATCAACGCACCGGAAGTTTAAATGCGAGTAATCTTATCTATTCCGCCATGCTGACCTCTAGAGTTAAATTTAATCAAGAGGTGACATTACAGACCTCGAAACATTCTCATAGGTGCTCTGTCCTCATCTGCAACAGCCAGCGAAGAGTCCCAATACTAATGATACCTGTAGCAGACCTTTCCTCAGAGATCTGAGTGTCGGCCAGGTCCTCTGGTCAATTTCTACAGCACATTTATCTCTAAGCATTAATTATCTATCTGTGCTTCCGCACAATACACAAGATCCAAAAGCCCCCCCCCCCCAACCACGCCTACCTTATCGTGCACCAGTACCCCACCAGGTGGCGCTGACCCAGCCAATCTGTCCGTCTGCTCGTTTCCCACCACACCAGCATGTCCTGGAGGAAAATCCCACAGATGCTCTCTACTTGAACAAGTTAACATAAAGAACCCTTTATGAGAACCCTCCGGAGCAATGAGCACAGGCTGATAGATGCATATATGTATAGACGATTCCACACAGGTTAATGTGGTCAGTTTTACTCAGCCCGCCTATACTTCCCAAGTCATTATTTGATACCGATTTTCGCTGGACCGACTTGACTATCGAGATCAATGCTTCAGATTCCAATCTGCCATTATTGAAATCAAACCCATGATCACAGTTCAGCAGCTGAGCCTACTAATACGCCACTGCAGCCTTCTGTCCCGTGTACTGCCAATCTTGTTTTAGTCCATCTTGTGAACCTTGGTGTTTATGTCTGCCCACAGCCTTCTGTCTCGTGTACTGCCAATACTTTTTGATATTGATATTCCTTAATGCTACGATGTTAAACTGTCCAACATTGTTTCTCTTGATCTCCATCTCCTCCTCATCCCCTCTAACTTTCCTGTTGGACATCCATCCATCTATCATGTGCCATGCCGGTAAGCGTGGGCGGTCATGTTCTGCCATCTCACTCGATCACCAGAGTCGTGGATCAGCTCCGTGTTTCTGTCTCGACCATGCCACAAGGCCAAGCCATCCAGGTACTTGCTTCTAGGTCTTCCCTTTGGTCTGTTCCCCTCGATCTTACCAGTTGTCACCAACTGTTGGACATACCTGTTGCAATTTCCGACTATCAAAGGATTATGTTCTTCATCCCAGCACATAAGGCCCTCGCTTGTATGCCAGGCCGGTGGCTGTATGTTCAAATTCTCATTGAGAATTTTGTTTTAATTTACTTAGTCCCCTGGTGATCCAGTACAAAGTTTTACCAGGAAAATTCCCTCGAAAACAAAAGCCTCCGACATTCTAATTACTACAATCCAAGCCTCTTGTAAAGAGACGTAAAGACCTCCGATAACATATTGACTACAACCCAAGCCTCTTGTAAAGAGACGTAAAGACCTCCGATACCATATTGACTACAACCCAAGCCTCTTGTAAGGAGACGTAAAGACCTCCGATAACATATTGACTACAACCCAAGCTTCTTGTAAAGAGACGTAAAGACCTCCGATACCATATTGACTACAACCCAAGCCTCTTGTAAAGAGACGTAAAGACCTCCGATACCATATTGACTACAACCCAAGCCTCTTGTAAAGAGACGTAAAGACCTCCGATACCATATTGACTACAACCCAAGCCTCTTGTAAAGAGACGTAAAGACCTCCGACAACATATTGACTACACTACAAGCCTCTTGTAAAGGGACGTAAATACCTCAGACGTTATATTGACGACATCCTTTTTATCCACGGACACACGAGACAAGCACCATAAACTGAAAACACCAAGGGGTGAAAATTGTCGAGATTTGTAGCTAAATATGTCCCAGAGAAGAAGACCAATAATACAACAGGAAACTGTTGCATCAGAGGAAAAAAAAATGGAGAAATTATAATTGATAACACCGACATAATAAACTGACGGATGGAGTACACAGAAGATTTATTATAGCACAACAGGGTCAATAAACCAACATTGTATAATACTCAAGATGGACCAAATATATTTGAGGCTGAAGTAGAGAAGGCTATTAAAGACATGAAAGAAGGAAATGCTGCAGGTCCTGACAAGATAACAACAGAGATGATAAAATCCCTCACTAGCTTTGGCATTGATACTATCACAGAATTATGTAACGATGTATATAATGCTGGGTGCATCCCAAGGATTTGAAAACATCCATTTTCATCACACTACCGAAGAAGCCAAGATATGTTGATTGTGAGGATTACAGAACTATTAGCTTAATGAGCCACATAACTAAGATACTACTCAAGGTCATACAAGAAAAAAATTCAACATAAAATAGATGAGGAAGTAGCTGGAGAACAATTTGGGTTCCACAAACACAGCGGCGCCAGAGAAGCAATTATCTGTTTGAGGATGTTAACTGAAAAATATATGGAAGCTCAGAAAATTATATATGTTAGTTTTATAGACTACAAGAAAGCTTTTGATAGAGTACAACATGAACGACGTTCGTTCAAGATATAGGAATAGACAGAAAAGACATCAGACCTATTAGTAACTTGTACCTGAAACAAGTGGCGTCTATTCATTCATTCATTCAGTAGCATGTCCTTTACAGAACCTCGCTCCCATAACAACCCTCCGGAAAACTTCTCGATCACAAGCAAGATGTCCCGCGTCTGATACACCCATCTGGAGATCATCCGCCACATCCTGCACCCATCTTCTCTTTGGCCTTCCTCTTCCTCTCTTCCCAGGCATATACCCTTCCATTATTGTTCTCTCCAAACTGTCGTGACGTTTCAAGTGACCAAAATACTTCAATTTTCTTTGTTTTATCGTCTTCAATAGCCATCCCTCCTCAATATTCAACTCTTGAAGTATGGATGCATTTGTTCTTTTCTTTACCCAAGATATTCTTAGAACTCGTCTATAACATTTATATTCAAAGGCATGTATGCGCTGTTCAGCTTGTTTAGTAAGTGTCCATGTCTCACAGGCGTATGTTGCAATGGGAAAGATGCATGCTCTTAAAAATCTAATTTTTGTAGTTCTGTCTGTCCCACACCATAATTTATTCATCTGTTTTAGTCTTTGAAGAGCAATGGATAGTCGCCGTTTTATTTCTTTCATTGTGTCACCATTATTCGTAATCAATGACCCAAGATATTCAAAATTTTCCACCACCTCCAATTTTCTCCCATTAATGTATATTTCTTTCTCCATAGTAGTTTTATCTGTATGCATTATCTTAGTTTTTGCTATGTTAAGATATAAGTTGTGATTTTCACTATTCAATTGTGTTGAGGCTATTAGGTTTTCTATGCCATTCTGTGTTGTGGATAGTAATACTGTATCATCAGCATATCGAATCTCTGGTATGTCATGACCGCCGATATTTAGGGCATCATATGGCTCCCTGTTTATATCATCTCTTACATTTCTCATTATATTTTCGGCATACAGGTTAAACAAATAGGGTGACAGCACGCAGCCCTGACGGACTCCTTGCTTGATGTCAAACCAATCTGATGTCTCGCCATCTATTCTAACTGCTGCTTGTTGGTCTAGATATAGCATTTTTATGAGATGTACTACATGTGAAGGAAAGCCCATATTCCTCATGATTTCCCAAAGTTTCTGATGCTGTACACAGTCAAATGCCTTTGAATAATCCACAAAACATGAGAATAGGTTTACATTAAATTCTCTGCACTTCTCTATTATTAAACGCATGTTGAATATGTGATCTCTTGTTCCTCTTCCTTGTCTAAATCCAGCTTGAACTACGTTAATCTCTTCTTCCATTTTCTTACTAAGTCGTCGCATTATGACTTTTAGTAGAATTTTACTTGCATGACTTATCAGGGCAACAGTTATATAGTTGGTGCATAATTTCAGGTTGCCCTTTTTTGGTATTGGAATGAAGATAGTTCTCTTCCAATCTTTTGGCCATATACCATATTTCCAAATCTTTGTACATAATGCATGATATATGTGTATGCTTTCTTCTCCTCCTGCTTTAATTAGTTCAGCTGGTATCTCATCACATCCAGGTGATTTACCATTCTTCAGGTTCCTTATAGCCCAAGCAATTTCATCTAATGAGGGTTCAGGTTCTGTCTCTGCTGTCATTGGCTCATGTATCTCATTCATATCCTCACTGTCACTCATATCATACATTCCACTGCAGTACTCCTGCCATCTTTCTAGAATTTGTCTAGATTCTGTTAAGGTATTTCCCATCTTGTCACAGATAACATTCAATTGAGGTTGAACATTTCTTGTCAATAACTTCATTTCCTTGAACATTTCATAATCTCTTCCAGCCTTATGATATTGCTCTATTCTGGTACAGCTATCTTGTATATATTGATTTTTGTCCTTTCTTGTGTTCTTTCTTATTTCTCGAGTTAAAGATTTATACTTCATCCTGCTATCGGATTCATCTCCTTTCTGTTTCAGCTCCCTTCGTTGTTTTATTAATTCTAACGTGTCTGATGTAATCCATGGCTTACGTTGCGTTTTCTTGGTCGGAATGAAATCTTTGGCTGCAGTTATCAAGATATCTCTAGCTTGTACTGCCAGTTCATCAGGTGTCATTTCTTCTTGTACAGACATCAAGACCCCATAGCGATTCCTAACTTCTATGTTGTATGCGTCCGGTATTTGTGTGAGATCAAAACGAAGTGGCCTTGGTCCTCGGGTAAGCTTTTTGAGTTTTAATTTCAGATCTGCTTCTAATAACTGATGATCTGTATCACAGTCTGCACTTCGTAGGGTTTTTGCAGATGTTATGCTTGATCTCCATCTTCTTTGTATTAAAATATAATCCATCTGATTTTTGGTAAAACTGTCTGGAGACTTCCATGTGAAGAGTCTTCTTGGATGTTGTTTAAAAACAACGTCTATTAGATGCTGTAATAACTATTCGTTGCCTATAGAGATAAAAAGAGGAGTTCGGCAGGGATGTGTACTGTCCCCAAGCCTCTTCAACCTATTCACAGAAAGAATTGTTAAACAATTTAAACTGCCTGGACTTAACATCAATGGAAGAATCATAAACAATCTTAGGTATGCTGACGATACCGTGTTACTAGCAGAAAGTGAGCAAGAGTTGCAATACCTAGTGTAACAAGTAAACAATCACAGTGTAGAATGTGGCTTAGATATTAACATCCAAACAACAAAAACTATGATAATTAGCAGTGGAAAGCAAGGTCATCAATGAAAATCACTGTAAACGGGGAGATATTAGAACAAGTAACAAGTTTCTCCTATCTTGGGCATATAGTAACAGACGATGGCAGAATAGAAATCAACGACATAATAGGGATGACCAAAAATGCTTTCAACGGTATGAAATCAGTATTAACATCTAGAAACAACGCATTAAACATGAGAATTGTCAAATGCTACGTATATTCAACGCTACTGTATGTTGCAGAAGCCTGAACATTGAACAAGCAACTAGAAAGTCGCATAGAAGCCCTGGAGATGTCGATATACAGACGAATATATCGTATTTCTAGAAAAGAAAAAGAACAGAGAGTTGATGAAAGAAATAAAGGGGAGACATGAGAAATATTTCGACCACATTAAAAGACATGATATTCTTATAAAAACCATACTTAAGGCACGGTTGAGGGCAAGCGAGCAAGAGGTAGACAACGATACAAGTGGGAAGATAACATCAAGAGACGGACGAACATCAGCCTGACAGAATGTTCAGTAAAGGCGAGAGACAGACAGTGTTGGAGATCCATTGCAGCCAACCTTCATTTTGGAGACGGCACCTAATTGATTGATTGTTTGACTTCCCAGAGCGGTTAGATGTTCCTGTATTGCTTGAATATGATACAGGGCCCTTATCCTAGATATAAGAGGAACAACTACTAGGTCAGACTGAGTGTGGAAGTAATTGATGGAAAATAAAGCGTGATTTATCCATATCATGTGGTGTCTGTCGCCCTGTTGGTGTTACATCACGCATTATTAAATTTTAATTATCATGTGTCTATCCCTCTTTAGTTCCCGCTTCAACTGCGTGAACTTTTAGCAGCTTGGCAGTCATGTTGGGTTGGCTATTGACGTCATTTCTGAGATTTAGCAGATTTATGAAGAATCTTTTGCTCTCCCTCTCTCGCAATCTCTCTCCTTCTCTCTCTCTCTCTCTCACTCTCTCTCTCTCTCTCACTCTCTCTCTCGCACTCTCTCTCTCACTCTCTCTCTGACTCTCTCTCTCTCGCTCTCTTTGTCTTTCTCTTTCTCGCGATGTCTGTCTCTCTCTGTCATTCTCTCTCTCTCTCTCTCTCTCTCTCTCTTTCTCTTGTTCTCTCTCACTCATTCACTTTCCCTTTCATTGTCTATCTCTCACTCACCCTGTCTTTTTCTATCTCTTTCTGTTTTTCTCACACATACTCTCTTTTTCTCCATCTATCCCTCAGTTATTTTCTCTATGTCTCTAACACATTAACATACACACACACACAAACACAGACACCATTTTTCTCTCTCATACAGACATTCTCTTTTTCCTCTTCTCCCTCTCTCTCCCTTTATGTTTCTAAGACACAGTCACTCTCTTCCTTTCTCTTATTTTCTCTCTCTCTTCCTCTCCACTTCCTTTCTCTTTCTCTCTCTTCCTCTCTATCGTTCTCTGTCTCATACACATATTTCTTTCTCTATTTAAGTCTGTCTCACACAAAACATCTTTTCTTTATCTCTCTCACTTACTGTTTGTCTCTCTCTTCCTCTCTCTTCCTCTCCCTCTCTTTCACATTGCCTCACATACTCTCTATCACTCTCTTTCTCTCCCTCTCACTCCACCCACTTTCTTTCTGTGTCTCACATAATACGCCATCTCTTTGTCTCTCTGTATATCTCTCCCTCTCGCGCTCTCTCCACCTTTCTCGTTCTCTCACTTCTTCTCCTGCTCCTCCTCCTCCTCCTCCTCCTCCTTCTTCTTCTTCTTCTTCTTCTTCTTCTTCTTCTTCTTCTTCTTCTTCTTCTTCTTCTTCTTCTTCTTCCATTTACTTCCGTGAAAGGTTGGGGGGGGGGGGGGGATGTAAAGATCTTTTTTTTCTATTTCTAATGCTATTTTTAAGTTTGTGTTCATGTCCCTAGGTTGTTCTTGATACCATCATTTCATCTTCTACGCGGTCTTCTCCTTGCTCTGTAGTCATTATATTTCTTCAATGTGGCTCTTTGTGGCAGATGGTACCAGGGCATTCTTGTGGGGTGACCAAACCATTAAATCTGTTGCTCTTTAATAAAGTTTCAGACCTAGTAGTCTTCTAATTTCCTCATTCCTAATTCTGTTACCGTTGTAATTTGCCAATGTAACAAACCAGCTACATTGCCAAACTACAACTAAACAATAAACCATTCAAAACACCATTCAATAAACCATTCAATAAAACATTCAATAAACCATTCAATAAACTGCAAAGCCAGTTTGCAACTTGGGAATAAAGCAACCAGTCAGGCGCTGATTCAGGAACTATTGGTATCTGATGATATCACACATCCACCTGATTTCTTGGGTTGTTAGATTTCATACCTAGCCGTCTCGGATAAGCGCGAAAAGCAGGAGATCCCGTGTGCAAGTTTTTTCGAAATACACAGTCTTCGATATTCAAAAATGCAAGAAAATAAGCCGCGAGGCTACCGCCATGGCAAAATTGTTAGTACAAGTAAACCTACCCAAGGACAGGTGGAGTTCGTGACCTTGGGTGTGACCTCATGAAGTAAGCAACACAAACATTTTCAAATTTTTCATGTTCAAATCAAGTGGAAAAACTAAACATGATAATATGAAAGATTATGATCATCATCATCTTACCATCTCATCTCATCTTGTTTCTCTTGTACCTTGCGGTGTCGAGGTGAAGCATAAACAGCGGGAGAGTGCTCTTTTATGGGCTTCACAAATCGCGATTCCCATAGACTCTGCTATTCTTTCTGTCCATCGTTCGCATGGTCGGCCTCTTCTTCTGGTTCCGTCTGGTCTGTATATCATTGCTTGTTGTGGTATACCATTAGTTGGTAGCCTAGTTATGAGGCCTAACGATGTAACTTGCTATTGTCTAATGAAATCTATCGCTGCTATAACTTTAGTCCTGATTTCATCATTTTAGATTTTCTCTCTTCTAAATACATTGAGTATTCTCTTCAGGAATTTCATTTCCGTAGTTGTAATTTTCTTTTTCTTTGTTTATTCTGTCACTGACCAGGTTTGGCATTGGTAGCATAGAGTTGGTAAAAAGATTGTGTTGTTGAGTAGTTTTTATTATCTACTGATACGTGTTTGTTCTTTAGTATTGATATTATGCCGAACTGAGGGTTTGAAATCAGCTGTAGACGATTTGACATCAGTCCGCATTGCTTTCATTTTCATGGTTTGAGTGTCGGTCGTTTAGAAAGCAATGGAAGACTACTGAATGTAAATATTGTCTAGTTAATAACAAACAATTTAAAATATTGGGGTTAATTGCGAGGTCCTGTAAAGAATAAGCAACTGACGTGTTATTTTAGCTATTATACGACAATGCATAAAGCTTCTGTGACACACGATGCAAGACAAATGCAAACGATGAAATGATATTCATTAATTCGACAGAAATGATGAAATGTGACCTAGACGGTGCTCCGTAACGTGAGATTTGCATATGTCAAAAATGGCAGATGAATGTAAGGTTGGTTTGTCAAACATGGAGGCAGATCTCGCAAGGCCAGTTCACAAATAAAAGATAGCATTACGTCATGATCATCAATTACACTTGTTATTCTTTTATTTGTTATTCATTTGTTCTGTTTTCTGTTTTATCCTGGGCGCAGAAGATCCAGTCTATTGTGCCATCTTGCAGGCTGCGTCCAGTCTCCCGTCTTCATCAATGGTGTTCCAATAATGTCTGATACACGTTTTCCTCGACAGAGTGTTGGGACCTCCTGAAGCTTCTGAGTCTTATTCTTTCTCCGCTAGAACTTAAACTTTCCAGCTATCAGAATGACCGGTTTGTGTTACTTTTCCCGATCTTCCTTATCATCCATCTTTCATGATACCACATTTTTTTTCAGGTTCATTATCGCGATATTGTTGTTCTTCTTTCCCTCCAACTTGCCTATCCTAACATTTCCCAGTTTATCACGCCTTTAACTGTCTCACATGTCCTCCAGTTTGGAGGAATTTATGATTCCTTGTTTGGTTGATTGGATATTTGATGATTTCATGGGTGGTTGGTTAGATAATTGATGAATCAATGGGTGGTTTGTTGGATAATTGATGATTCCATGGGTGGTTGGTTGGATAATTGGTGATCGATGGGTGGTTGGTTGGATAATTGACGATTCCATGGGTGGTTGGTTGGATACTTGGTGATCGATGGGTGGTTGGTTGGATAATTGACGATTCCATGGGTGGTTGGTTGGATAATTGGTGATCGATGGGTGGTTGGTTGGATAATTGACGATTCCATGGGTGGTTGGTTGGATAATTGGTGATCGATGGGTGGTTGGTTGGATAATTGACGATTCCATGGGTGGTTGGTTGGATACTTGGTGATCGATGGGTGGTTGGTTGGATACTTGGTGATTCCATGGATCGTTGGTTGGATACTTGGTAATCGATGGGTGGTTGGTTGGATAATTGGTGATTGCATATGTGGTTGATTGGATATTTGATGATTCTATGGATGGTTGGTTGGATAATTGGTGATTCCATATGTGGTTGGTTGGATAATTGATGATTCCATGGGTGGTTGGTTGGATAATTGATGATTCCATGGGTGGTTGGTTGGATAATTGATGATTCCATGGATCGTTGGTTGGATACTTGGTGATCGATGGGTGGTTCGTTGGATAATTGTTGATTCCATATGTGGTTGGTTGGATAATTGGTGAGTTCATGTGTGGTTGATTGGATATTTGATGATTCTATGGGTGGTTGGTTGGATAATTGACGATTCCATGGGTGGTTGGTTGGATAATTGGTGATCGATGGGTGGTTGGTTGGATAATTGACGATTCCATGGGTGGTTGGTTGGATAATTGGTGATCGATGGGTGGTTGGTTGGATAATTGACGATTCCATGGGTGGTTGGTTGGATAATTGGTAATCGATGGGTGGTTGGTTGGATAATTGATGATTCCATGGGTGGTTGGTTGGATAATTGATGATCGATGGGTGGTTGGTTGGATAATTGGTGATTCCATGTGTGGTTGGTTGGATAATTGGTGATCGATGGGTGGTTGGTTGGATAATTGATGATTCCAAGGGTCGTTAGTTTGATACTTGGTGATCGATGGTTGGTTGGTTGGATAATTGGTGATTCCATGGGTGGTTGGTTGGATAATTTGTGATTCCATATGTGGTTGGTTTGTATTTGTATGTGAATCCGTGGAATATGAGGTCTTATGCATTGGGTTTTATGTCGTTATAATATGTTCATTTAAATAGACTCCAATCAAATGCCCAGTGAGACAGACAGACAGAAAGACAGACAGAAGACAGACAGACAGACAGACAGACAGACAGACAGACAGACAGACAGACAGAGTGGTCGAGAGAAAGTGGCAGAGACAGAGAGATAGAGAGAGAGATAGTTTGAGAGAGGAGGATAATGACATAGAGAGTGAGACAGAGAGAGATAGAGACTGAAACAAAGAGAGAGTGAGAGAGAGAGAGAGAGAGAGAGAGAGAGAGAGAGAGAGAGAGAGAGAGAGAGAATGCTTTAATTGAAGAAATTGGAGGAACAAACCGGGAAATAGAATGTAAGACCATGCCATCATGACGAGCAATAAAAGAAGCTGGACATTAAAGCAGCAGTCATTATTGTGAGCATACTCTAATCTTACTCAAACAAATAAAACCACTGTCAGCGACTTACTTGCGACAGGTATTTCAGGACTCCCCTACTTTTGCACCACACGAAATAATAACTCGTGTAATTTGCAAAAGGGTACAATTTATTTAGAGCTGATTACAAACAAGCTCCGCGAGCGGAATACTTCATTGACAATAAACATCATAGTACGTTACACAGATGCAATGAAGAGGTGATAATGATACTATTAATCACTGAATGGAATCTAAAGCCTAACAATCACTATTGTCTATAAACTTATAGTATTCATAAGGAACACGTCTACTCCCTAGCCGTCTCAGTCGCAGTCTGAGCCACGCTTCCAGTTGCGTGTTCAAACACGGACGTTGGATCCTCCGTGCGCTGGCGAGTCTTGCGTGCGTGGTGTCCCAGCACGCTGGTCAGTTAACTAGAGTAACCTGTACTCCATGGTTACTCGTCGAGGCGAGTTTCCTAGTGTCTTACACTCAATGCCCTCTTGGTTGACATAAGTGTGTCTGGTGTAAAGCTATTCATAGCGCTTGTGTCTCTTCTGTCTGGTGCTCCCCAATGGTCTCTGTCCCAGCTCTATTTCCCATATTCTTAACTCTGTAAACTCTTATTTAGATCTTTGACACCACACTATGTCAGCAACACAATTCATTTGGATAAAATACACACAGATGTCTACTTCTGACGATCAGACGTATGTTTGTCCTTCCGCTCCGAGAAATTCTACACGCAACATCAAGCAAATCAGCATAAGTGCCCGGGGTTGACAATTACCGCCTCGGATTGAGAAAATCAGTCACCTGGTAATTGGCGTTAAGAGAGTTGTCGTCGCTCTTCACTGCACGGCTTTAAAAATCACGACCCTAGTGGGGTATTGAACTGAAAACCATTTCAACATTAAAAAGAAACCAGCGATAACTCCAGCATTCCCCGACATCACACGGCTGCATTATCGCCATCTTTAGCTGATGTTTTTGCTACTCTGTTTTGGGTAAAATCACGAACCGCGCACATAATATATTGTCTCAGCACGGGCCGGTAAAATGAACATCTTTGCTGCCAGTGTAATTAGGGCAAAAAATTCAGTTTTAAACTGTTTCAAAGTTCCCGTGGAATATTTTAAAACGTTTGTGCTAGCTATTTTTAGCCTGAATGGGGGAACGCCCCATGAACGGGAGAGGGTAAAATGGGGCAGAGGAAAATGGGCTAGGGAGGGAGGCGGAGGAGGGCGATTTTGATGACGTTAATGGAGACATGGATGTTGATGAAGTTTCATTACTGTTGCTGCTGTTATTGGTGTTGCTGATGTTATTGTTGTTTATGCTGTCATTGTTGATGACGCTGTCATTGGTGTTGATGCTGTCACTACTGCTGATGCTGTCATTACTATTGATGCTGTCATTGTTGTTTGTGGCGGAGTGGTCAAGCCGTTTGACTCGTGGGTTCGATTCCGGGCCGCGTCCTTCGGTTTACGAGTTAAATATTTCGGAGGTTCCTATGGGTCGTCGATAAAAGCTACGGAGTTCGTGCTTTGTGCGACGCTTTCCGTGCTGCGGAAAGAGACCGAGCCATATCGGATAAAACCCGGTGCAATGAAGTCGACCCTGTCGACTTTTAAGCGACTTTTTTATTGTTGTTGATGCTGATATTCTTAGTTGTTCTCGCTGCAATTATTGGTGTCGTCACTGTCATTATTGTTGCTGTCATTTTTTCATGCCACTGTCAGTGCTGTTGATACTGCCATTGTTGTTGATTCTGTCATTATTGTTGACTCTGTCAATGTTGGTGAAGCTGTCATAGCTGTTGATGCTGTTATTGCTTTTAATGCTGTCAGCGTGGTTGTCTCCTCAACTATTAGTCGTTCTCGCTGTAATTGTCGTCTGTTGTTGTTGTTGAAGTAATTGTTAATGATTATGTCATGGTTGTTGATGCTGTCATGGTTGTTGATGATATCATTGTGGTTGTCGCTGCCATTGTTTCCGCTGTTGTTGTTGATAGTCGCCATCATTTGGTTTTGTTCACACCGTAATTAGTGTAGTGGTCACTGTCATTGCAGATGTCGCTCGCCATTGTGTTTCATGCTACCATTGCAATTTATGCTGTCACTGTTGTTGATGTGGTCATATATATATATATATACTAGCTGACCTGGCCCGGCTTCGCCCAGTCCCTGGTGGGGAGCATCTCATTTAATTCATATAAGTAGTCATATAAGTTCTCGTTCCCGTTACCGACTGACTGTCTGTCTGTCTGTCTGTCTGTCTGTCTGTCTGTCTGTCTGTCTGTCTGTCTGTCTGTCTGTCTGTCTGTCTGATCCGGCCCGGCATCGCCTAGCTCCTGGTGCGGAGCATCTCATTTAATTCATATAAGTAGTCATATAAGCTCCCGTTCCCGTTCCCGACTATCTATCTGTCTGTCTGTCTGTCTATCTGTCTGTCTGTCTGTCTGCCTGACCCTGCCCGGCTTCGCCCAGCCCCTGATGGGGAGCATCTCATTTAATTCATATAAGTAGTCATATAAGCTCCCGTTTCCGTTCCCGACTGTCTGTCTGTTTGTCTGTCTGTCTGTCTGTCTGTCTGTCTGTCTGTCCCTCCCTCCCTCTCGGTCTGTCTGTCTGTCTGTCTGTCTGCCTGTCTGTCTAATCATTTATTGGTTGCAGTTAGAACAACCTTAGATAAACGAAGACCAACTTACAAAAAGCATTAGAAAGAGCACTTGAAAGGTCTTTACATCTTCCCCAACAATTAACTTGGGTAAATGGAGCGGCAGCAGCAGCAACAGAAGAAGAAAAAGGAGGAGTAGGAGCTGGGAGGAGGAAGAGGGAGGAGGAGGAGGAAGGAGGAGGAAGGAGGAGGAGGGAGGAGGAAGGAGGAGGAGGGAGGAAGAGATATACGGAGAGAGGAGTAGGAGGGAAGAGAAGGGAGGAGGAGGGAGGAGTAGGAGTAGGGAGGAATAGGAGAGAGGAAGAGGGATTAGGAGGAGGAGAGTGGAGGAGGAGGGAGGAGGAGGAGGTAGAGGAGGTAGGATGGAGGAGGAAGGAGGAGGGAGGAGGATGGAGGAGGAGGGAGGAGGTAGAGAGAGGAGGAGGAGAGATGAGGAGAGAAGAGGAGGAGGGAGGAGGAGGAGGGAGGAGGAGGGAGGAGGGGGATAAGGAAGGAGGAGGGAGGAGGAGGGGGAGAAGGGAGGAGGAGGGAGGAAGAGGGAGGATGAGGGGGAAGGATGGAGGAGGGAGGAGGAGGACGAAGAGAGGAGTGATTAGGAGGAGGAGGAGGGAGGAGGAGAGCGAGGAGGAGGGGGAGGAGGGAGGAGGAGGGAGGAGGAGGGAGGAGGAGGAAGAGGGAGGAGGAGGGAAGAGGGAGGAGGAGTAGGGAGAGGGAGGAGGAGTAGGGAGGAGGAGGAAGAGGGAGGAGGAAGAGGGAGGAGGAAGGAGGAAGAGGAGGAGGGAGAAGGAGGGAGGAGAAGAACGCAGGAGGAGGGGGAGGAGGAGGGAGGGGGAGGAGAGGGAGGAGGAGGGAGATGGAGGAGGAGGGAGGAGGCGGAGGGAGGAGGAGGGAGGAGGCGGGAGGAGGTAGAGGGAGGAGAAGGAGGGGGAGGAGGAGGGAGGATGAGGAGGGAGGAGGAGGGATGTGGAGGGAGGAGGAGGAGAGAGGAGGAGAGAGGATGAGGAGTTAGGAGGAGAATGGAGGAGGAAGGATGAGGAGAGGGTGGAGGAGGGAGGAGGAGGGGGAGGAGTAAGAGGAGGGAGGAAAAGGGAGGAGAAGGAGGAGCAGGGAGGAGGGGGAGGACGTAGGAGGAGGAGGACTTAGGAGGAGGAGGGAGGAGAATGGAGTAGGAGGAGAGAGGAGGAGAAGGGAGGAGGAAGGAAGAGGAGTGATTAGTGTCAGCGACTTGTGCGCTGCAGATTATAGGACTCCCCTACTTTCGCACTGCACGAAATAACAACTCGTGACATTTGCGAAAGGAATGCAATTTATTCAGAGCCGACATTTGAATGGCTCTACGAGCGTTATACTTCATCATCATTATACAACATGAATGCATTGACGTAATGATAGATGATGCTAGTATTTCACAATCTAAATGAACAGCCCTATGTTTGCCTATTGCCTATAAACTATAGCATTGGTCAAGGATACGTCTGCTCTCTCTACCGTCTCCAGTCAATCTGTCCACACGCTACACATTGCGTGGACCAGCACGGACACTCTTCTCCGTGCAGTAGCTATTATTGCGTGCATGGTCTCGCCAGCACGCTGGCCTGTGAGTACGAGTAACGGGGCCCTTCACGGCCCTTCACAGGACAAGCTTCCCAATTGCTTGGGGAAAGCCCTCGCTCAGCTGTACTCCTCGACCTCTGGTCTGACACAATTGTGTCTCCTTCTGAGGCTATTAATAGCGATCGGTGTCTCTCCTGTCTGGTTTCTCCCTACTAGCCTAGTATTAACTCCTATTGCCTTTGTAAGGCCTTATTGGGGATCTTGACAGGGTCCCCTCCACTCTGTGAAGTGTTACTTCCCTTTCACTCATATTTGTAACACTTCTGGTCACAAAGAAAAATTGGTTGCTCCAATTTTGTCAAATCTCCAATAAGTTATGACTTTCTAGTTTGGGGATAGAACAACTGTCTTCTTCCTTCACTCACAGTGTTTTATCTTTTCACTTGGCTAATTCAGTAGCCTATGTATCAGTATAGTTGGTTCTATAGATATCTTTGGGATTGGTAGTGAACCGGAACCCGTTGTCTTATGACTTATGTCCTGGCTTCTGACGTTTGACCCTATGTCTTTTGACTTTCACCTATTGACTTCTGTCTCGACCTGTCCTCAAATTGCCCAAAATGACAACCCACACACAAGTTGACTCTATTCTGAGTACAACACATGAGCAGAAAGTGTTCATGTTCCCATTAATATCCCCTCCAACTCTATACACACAGTTCTACTGTTCACCTTCTCGCTTCCGCATGTGAAAAGCTATATTCACTGTTACATTTAGGTTTCTAATAGTTATTGTGTCCCTTGAATTTAGAGTTGTTGTTCTTTGAGATGAATGGTGTGTGCAACTTTTATGTGTTTGTTTTCCTGTTTGTTTGCGTGTTTTCTAATGAACTATAGTGTAATTAACTCTCTAACATGTGTATGCGTTAGTGTACTAAATGTGTGTGTTCCTTCGAGCGCCGCAAATTGGTTTATTGTGGTTACAAACGTACGTTAATATTATTTGTGTCCACAACTCCGCTTTCTGAAGCTCAAAGTACGTTCTCTATATACTCTATTAAAGTGTGGCAATAACACATATAAAACTCGACAACACATTGGTTACACAGATGACACAGACAAGTCAAATAAGATGTTTGCAGCGGTGGAAAAATTTTCCCGCTGTCTTTCTCTCTCGCTCTCTTTCTTTCAATGTTTACTAAGTATTTGCATTCTCCCCTCGCATTTATTCTTCTTGCATACCTCTTTCATTCATTTTCATACTGTTCTTTCACTCAACCATTCTCTCGTCATTAAAATATGTTTCATAGCATCAAATACATAAACATTATATATATACAATAAACGATTGGCTGAATTTTAACAATAATCACGCCAAATGACTGTGCGTTTTGTTTGAACGCGTCATGTCTATACATAATATACATAGTTATGAGGATGGTTTGTTACGGATCCTGTCATAGTAACTTCCGTAATTTGGTGTGCTGACCTAAATTACCCTCAAGGGAAATAATCTAATAAGTACTTTCATTTAAGTGAATTGGGTTAATTACCTTAAAGTTATTTATGAAAAAGATGATATTAATTCCTAAATGGGGTTGGGTTAGTTTGGAAATGATATTTTAGATAAATGGATGTATAGATGGTTATGATTATATGGTAATAAACTAATATAAGATCTAACAATTGTATTCCTATAATTGGTGTTCTACTACATGGGTTATTAATTAATTGATGGTGATTTCTAACTACCAAATAAGAAAATAAAGTTATATATGCATTTACACAATGTGCAATTGAATAATTAACAGAAAAATGAAGTTATAGGTACTGTTAATAAAATAATAATATACATATATCACAGTTACATTTCTATCTCTAATTACACTAAGTCGACGTCCTCCTCTGCGTTGTGAAGATGGAGCAATACTCTTTGTAGACTATTCTAACATAGTTCATTTCGGCAAAGTCTCTTATGCTCTCCTTCAAGGATAGTGTATTAATATAGTTCCCTCCTACGTTATGTAGGTTCATAGCTAACACTTGAATGTTCCTCTAGCTTATGTGTGTGTCAGCGCATGTTAATTCTGCGTCTGTTTGTTACACTTCCTATAGCACTGTTATATCCCCACAGGTTATATATTTGGCGATGATAACGCACTTACGATCTGTCTTAATCACCACATACGGCACTGAGTTATCTAACATTACAGTGTCACTGTTTCTGGTGGTGTATGGTCGATCCCTTCCTGCAACTCAGGTATTTGAATGGATGATGGACGACTCAAAATGTCTGCAACCGTATTTAATCTCCCTTTTAAGTGCTGGATGGTAAATGTGTAATTTTGGAGAATCAAAGCCCACCTGTAAATTCTATTGTTGGTAGGAAGTCCAGACTGCATCACAGACAACGGAGAGTTATCGGATTGGATTACAAACTGTGCTCCTGCCAAAAATCTATGAAACTTTCTCACGCAATAGATCAAACTGAGGCCCTCCAATTCTGATGCTGAGTATTTTGATTCAGCAGGAGTAATCTTGCGACTTACGTACATTACGGGGTGGAACGTCCCGTCGTAGAACTGTCCTAGTATCCCAGAAATGCATATGGCACTCGCATTTGTGCGTAAGAAATAAGTGAGTTTTGGATTAGGCATACGAAAGATAGGTGGAAAAAATGTTTCAATTTTGATAAAGCACTAATTAATCCTGCATCTTTTACAGATAACTTAGCCGAAACTTTTAAGATGTTAGAAAAAACACTGGTGATTTCCGCCAGATTTGGAATGACTTTGCTATAGTAGTTCATTAGACCGAGTAAACTTCGGACCTGTTTCTTGGTCGTTGGCATTGTCAAATTCAGAATCTTAGTGACGATTCTGTCATCAGTTTTCAATTGGCCCCTGCAGATGGTATGACCCAGGAAGTCAATTTTGTTCCATGCCCAACTCTACTTTGGACGGCTTCGCTGTGAGCCCAAACAATCGCAACCTGTTGAAGACTTGTCGAAGTTTCAGTAGGTGTTTTGTCCCGTCTTCCGTATGACTGCATATGTTATCTCTATAAGTCGAAATACTGGTCGCAGTCGCGTTTATTGTAGGAACTGGTAGTTCCATCTCGTCCACTACTGTTGTGCTGCTAGCTGTGTGTGTTGTTACCTGGCTAAGTGTGTTTGCGTTGTCGCTGTCTTGTGTCGCCCTACCTAGTGAAGTTGAGTTGTATATGTCTGTCGTCTCATTGCTTGGTGTTGGTGCAATTTGTTCGTCTGTCTGTTGTTCTTGTCGTAACAAGTATGGTTTCAGTATGTTGATATGAAATATCTCTAAGTGTCCTTTTATCGATATTTCATGATCCGCATCTGATATTTTGCGTTCAACGTTGAGAGGCCCTTGGCAAGATGTTAGTACCATATTATGTTTATCAGGTAGTCGAATCACAACCTTCTGGTTTGGTTTAAGGTGAATCGTTTTAGTACCCTTGTTTGGATAGTTGTGGTTTCCATTACTCGACACCTGCATTAGGGGTCCAGCAATATTGACCGCTATACTCTCAAGTGGTCTAGATGCTATTACTGACCGTTGCACTTCGGTCTTTACATGCTTTTTCTTTCGTACACGATGTTGACAAACAGTACAAGAACGACAGAACATTTTTATTTCCGAACAGAATTTCGGCCAGTAAAATTGTGATAGAATTCTGGCTCGCGTTTTATGGTAGGTCAAATGTCCAGCAAACGGTGATTCATGTTCGCTTTTCAGCACATTTTGTCGGTATGTTACAGGTAACACCGTCTGCTGAATTTCATGGTTATTATATGTGTAATAACGCATGAGAATTCCGTTAACCTTTTTAAAGTACCAAGAAGCATTTTTAGAAACTTTCTTTCGCTCACACAACAAGTTAAAATACGGTATGATTGTTTGGTCGGTGCTTTGTGCCTCGATCAACTTTTGTCGAGTAGTGTTGGTATCTGCACCACTTGGTGTTAATAGCTGTAGCATTTCATTTTGTAAGTCAGTATAGTTTGTTTCTGTATCTGACTTAGTTACAGCGTTGGCCATGTGTGTCTCATTCCAGGCTTTTATGTTGTCGTCTGTACATTCTTCTAATGCATCTAGGCATCCCAAAATAAGATCCGTACATGGATCTTGGAGGATAGCGCACGTAAATGTGCCGGTAAGGAACGGGGTATTGATATGCGCCTTTGCCAGTGGATATTTCTCGATGGTTCCAGAGAAAGTAAGGCATTTGACAAATTCACCCGTATAATCTTCTGGTCTAGCAAGTTCTCTCCTTAACCCCAGTAGAGTGCTTCCGCTATCAACTAAATATTGGCATGGTTTCCCATTGACCAGTGCATCGTAGAACTTAAGGTTACCTCTGGAGGCACATGCTGCGTTAGCTTCTTCATTTGAACATGATATTACGTGTCCACATTTTAATCTCCCCTCCGCATGAAACTTCTGGCATACTTTACATGTCTTAAAGTCTAAAATATCGGTTACTGGTGATACATTCTGACATTCACTCGTTGGCAACACATTCACAAGGTCTGGATCAATGTCACTCTCATCGTTCGATGATGTATCGATGAGTGCTGCATTGTTTGCCTTCATTCTCTGTCTTCCAAGACACCTATTGCTATAGTGGCCATAACTTGAACAAAAATAACATTTTACAGCACGTTTAAAGGATGATCTTCTGCTTTCTTGCTTCTTTAACACTGCTTCTAGGTGTGACGGATATGTGGGGTTCTTATCACACATCGAATAAGTTGGATGAAACAGATTGCAATAATTACATCGAGGTGGTTTCTGATATGGTTTGTCCTTTTTACTGTAATCTTTCTGGTTGTACGATCTATCAGGGACTCTATTTGCAAAATCTGTAATTTCTGTGTCATGTGATGTAGTTTTAAATATGTCCCGATTAGATGAAAAATAAGCTGACCCCGTTTCTCTAATTGTTGAATGGAATCAATATCTGACTGTTGTAAAAACTTTGCAAAAGGGGTAGGAACGGTAGAAATGACTTTGTCCATTACCATCAGCTCTTCTAGTTTTTCATAGCTGTTACCTACTCTAGCAGCTTTAGTCCACTTTTTATATGTGCTCTGCACGTTAGAGATGTAGTCTAAGAAAGTTTCAGTTGCTTTTGGCTTAATCTGTGAGAATTGAATTTGGTACCCAGTAGCGTCCAAAAGAAAATGTTGCCCTATCCTATCGTGTATGTACTGGTAATCGTTTCTAAGCTCTGTAGGTATGGATTCTATTACTTTTAAAGGCTCGCCACTCAGGTTCCTCATGTAAATCATTGCCCAATCATCCAAAGGTATTTTCTGTGTTTTTAGTTGGAACTCTATGTTTTCAGTCCATGCGCTAATTGAATCCCCTACACTGTATGGTTTGATAAGGCCCTTGTACTTACTAAATTTGTTCTGTTCTTCTTGGCTCTTCTGTTTGCTAGAGGCTATTTGTATGTTAGAATCTACCTCCATTTCCTTCATTTTTAGTCTAGTCTCTGAATCTACTTGTATCTGCTTTTGTTTGGTGGCTTCCTCTGCTTGTTTGTTAGCATGCTCTAAATCTAACTGTTTCTGTTTGATAGCTTGATCCGACTCTAATTGTTTCTGTTTGGTAACTTGATCTAACTCTAATTGTTTCTGTTTGGTAACTTGATCTAACTATAATTGCTTCTGTTTGGTAACTTCCTCGATCTCTTTCATTTCTTTTTGATGTTGTCTTTCTAATGCTCTTTCATCTCTCTGTCGAGCTGTTTCTTCTTTATACTTTTCATCCGCCCACTTTTCTAATTTTTCACCAGTATGGCCCATTGCGATGCCCGCCTGGATACATTCATTTAGTGACGCCATTTTGTGGCGTAATGTTAGTTCAAAATGATAATACAATAATATTCACACAATAGTTTATAATAATGTGTTAGTAAGTGTACATCTTTTACTGAAAAAGAAGATGCATGATTAAGTTAGAGCATACCAAAATATTCGGAAAATATACTCATCTAATTCTTTGGAAAGTTCGGTACTTGGGATGTTCCACCGCTGTCTTTCACACTTACTCAATGATTTGACTTGATAAGACAAGGGCTGCTTCTGGTTAGTAGAGCAGCAAAAATTAGACACAAGCTTAAGTTGTCAATATAAGCTCATATTTCATCATATTTCATCAAATATTTCATATTTCAATAAGTTGTCATAACAAGCTCATATTTCATGCGAATGATGAATGAAAATGTGATAGATAGTGATAAATGGTATTAATGGATGAATGATATGGTTGTCTGAATGATTGTTAGATGATAAGTGAGATGATTAGTCGTATGGCCCTCGATGTCGTCTTGTCTTCGCTGTTTGACTCTGGCGTACCTTCGTTCTAGGCTGTAGTTCGTCGCTAATTTATTTACTGACTTCGTAGAATGGTGACATTGATGGATGTATCACACGCAATGCAATGTACACGGTGGTTACGATGGTAATGTTCACTGATGATAATATACATTTCAATTGCTTTTAGTATAATAACACACTTTCAAATTAATATTTGTAGAATTTCACACTTTACCGATTTAATTTGGCTCAATTGTGGTTCACACTCCACAAATTGGTGATCGTATAATTTACCCAAGAAAATTATTTATATCATGTATAGAAACAAATTTGCATTACTTTGAAATATATCACACAACAATGATGTTGAATCGTGCACTGAACTGATGCTGGTTCAGAACTTTCTAATTACCAATCAATAGTTGGCGTTGGTTTAGTGGTTTATAACACCACTTGCCTGGTGGCGTTAACTGTTCGTTGAATATTACAACAAATGCCTGCTGTGACTGCTAAGAAGCGTTGTTAAACTGTATTCTGACAGCAATTACTTTGCTGGCGTTGGTTCACTGTGTTCTGACACCAATTCGGGGTCTTGCCTTACTGTAATCTGGCAATTGTGCTGCTGGCGTTGGTTCACTGTGTTCTGACACCAATTCGGGGTCTTGCCTGTCAGCGACTTGTGCGCTGCAGATTATAGGACTCCCCTACTTTCGCACTGCACGAAATAACAACTCGTGACATTTGCGAAAGGAATGCAATTTATTCAGAGCCGACATTTGAATGGCTCTACGAGCGTTATATTTCATCATCATTATACAACATGAATGCATTGACGTAATGATAGATGATGCTAGTATTTCACAATCTAAATGAACAGCCCTATGTTTGCCTATTGCCTAGAAACTATAGCATTGGTCAAGGATACGTCTGCTCTCTCTACCGTTTCCAGTCAGTCTGTCCACACGCTACACATTGCGTGGACCAGCACGGACACTCTTCTCCGTGCAGTAGCTATTATTGCGTGCATGGTCTCGCCAGCACGCTGGCCTGTGAGTACGAGTAACGGGGCCCTTCACGGTACTCGCAAGGACAAGCTTCCCAATTGCTTGGGGAAAGCCCTCGCTCAGCTGTACTCCTCGACCTCTGGTCTGACACAATTGTGTCTCCTTCTGAGGCTATTAATAGCGCTCGGTGTCTCTCCTGTCTGGTGTCTCCCTACAAGCCTAGTATTAACTCCTATTGCCTTTGTAAGGCCTTATTGGGGATCTTGACAGAGGAGGAGAGCGAGGAGGAGGGGGAGGAGGTAGGAGGAGGGAGGAGGAGGAAGAGGGAGGAGGAGGGAAGAGGGAGGAGGAGGAGGGAGAGGGAGGAGGAGTAGGGAGGAGGAGGAAGAGGGAGGAGGAAGAGGGAGGAGGAAGGAGAAAGAGGAGGAGGGAGAAGGAGGGAGGAGAAGAACGCAGGAGGAGGGGGGAGGAGGGAGGAGGAGGAGAGGGAGGAGGAGGAAGATGGAGGAGGAGGGAGGAGGAGGAGAGATGAGGAGGAGGGAGGAGGCGGAGGGAGGAGGAGGCGGGAGGAGGCGGGAGGAGGTAGAGGGAGGAGGAGGGAGGAGGAGGAGGGAGGAGAAGGAGGGGGAGGAGGAGGGAACATGAGGAGGGAGGAGGAGGGAGGAGGAGGAGGGATGTGGAGGGAGGAGGTAGAGGGAGGAGGAGGAGAGAGGATGAGGAGGGAGGAGGAGAATGGAGGAGGAAGGATGAGGAGAGATTGGAGGAGGGAGGAGGAGGGGGAGGAGTAGGAGGAGGGAGGAAAAGGGAGGAGAAGGAGGAGGAGGGAGGAGGGGGAGGACGTAGGAGGAGGAGGAGGAGGGAGTAGAAGGGAGTAGGAGGAGAGAGGAGGAGAAGGGAGGAGGAAGGAAGAGGAGTGATTAGGAGGAGGGAGGAGGAAGAGGAGGTAGGAGGAGGAAGAGGGAGGTGGAGGAGGAAAGAGGAGGAGGAAGGAGGGAGGAGGAGGGAGGAGGGGGAGAAAAGGGGAGGAGGAGGAGGGAGGAGGGAGAGGGGGATGGGAAGAGGAGGAGGAGGGGAGAGGAGGAGGATTAAATTCATGCAACAAAAAAAAAGTAATTTAAAAGAATGTCCTTCCACACACCATCCATTATTTCTAATGAAAACTGTTTCTAATCACCTGCATGTCTGTAGATAACTTCTTATGCATAAAAAGATGAGTTACAATGTTATGCATTATGCATTATTTTTATGAAAACTTTGAAAATGCCTTAAAGTTTGTATCATTATTTATTATAACTCATATGCCGGTACATAACTATAGACAAAGAGTTTATAAATCTTTGAAAACGATGCAACAATATGACTATAAGGTATACAGAAAAGTTATTAAAAGTTATTCCCCTTGAAATAACTTTTCTAGAGTTAAGTCCCCTCGCTGTATATAAATTATAATGTAAAATGAAAAATTAAATAATATTAAGTAAGCAGCCGATTTCACACTAAACAAATATCACAGTTGGCTGCGCGGAAATAAGAGGAAGACGTGTAGAAAATTTCATCTCAATCGGATGGGCCGTTCGCGAACGCATAAAGGACATACAGACATACAGACATACAGACGGAGATTGCCTTTTATATATCTTATATATAAATTAGGATCTCTGTCTGTCTGTCTGTATGTCTGTATGTCCGTATGTCCTTTATACGTTCGCGAACGGCCCATCCGATTGAGATGAAATTTTCTACACGCCTTCCTTTCATTCCAGAGCTGCCAACTGTGATATTTTGTTAGTGTGAAATCGCCTGCTTACTCAGTATTATTTCATTTTTCATTTTTCATCATAATTTCATATATTTCAGGGGACCTAACTCTGTAAAAGTTATTTGAAGGGGCATAACTTTTCTGTATAACTTATGGTCATATTGTGGCATCGTTTTCAAAGATTTATAAACTCTTTGTCCATAGTTATGTACCGGCATATGATTTATAATAAATAATGATACAATCTGTAAGGCATTTTCAAAGTTTTCATAAAAATAATGCACAATGCATAACATTGTAACTCATCTTTTTCTGCTTAAGAAGTTACTGTAGTCATGCAGGTGATTAGAAAGAGTTTTCATTAAAAATAATGGATGGTGTGTGGAAGAACGTTCTTTTAAGTTACTTTTTTTTTGGTATGAATTTAATGAAGCCGGACAGGGTCAGGCAGACAGATAGACAGACAGACAGACAGATAGACAGTCGGGAACAGGAACTTATATGACTACTTATATAAATTAAATGAGATGCTTCACACCAGGAGCTGTGCGATGCCGGGCCGGGTCAGACAGACAGACAGACAGACAGACAGACAGACAGACAGATAGTCGGTAACGGGAACGGGAACTTATATGACTACTTATATGAATTAAATGAGATGCTTCCCACCAGGGACTGGGCGAAGCCGGGCAGGGTCAGGCAGACAGATAGACAGACAGATAGACAGACAGATAGACAGACGGGAACTTATATGACTACTTATATGAATTAAATGAGATGCTCCCCACCAGGGTCTGGGCGAAGCCGGGCAGGGTCAGCTAGTAAGATATATAGTAAAGTATTATCTACTAGCATATACTCTTCACTATTATTTCGGGTAGGGAGCGCAACTCTGACAACGATATAGCCAAAGATGAAAAGGAGTAAAAAGAGAGAAAACCGCTCACTTCCCCAATCTTACAAGAATACGGAAAGTAAAAAGGAATAAGGTGTCCACGGTTCCAGAGACAGGGGTGGGAACTATTGTACACTTTTACTGGATCAGGCAATTAGGTTGTAATATCATAGTGAATGTTCAAACTTACACAGATTAAACTAACACATCAGAAGCAACACAAAAAGCTCTTTATTTATCAAATTCTGAAGGACAACTACTGCTCATACAAATATCGAGAATAAAAATAGAGAGTAAAGATAACGGCAGTCTAAAATAAAACACTAACAATGGGTGGTCCCTAGCAAATAACCAGACCTCTGCCCGCTGGGGCCAAGTCTATATGGTACACCAAATATCACAACGGAATTCTTAAACACCTTAAGTGGGAAGAATATGACATTTATCACAAGCGAGACACCTTAACGAATGATGTGACACTTTCACGGAAAGAACTTTGACACTGACAAGAATAAGACAGCTTAACATGGGAGACATTCACCAACGAATACAACACCACTAGAAACAATTCACCTTACAAGAGAGACTTATACATGAATAGTTGGAATACTCACAAACATAAGTAACCTTACAAGGAAGACTGCAACACCAACAGAAATGTGTCACCTTACAAGGGAGACTTTGCAACAGCTGTGACACATACAAAAACACAGGAGAGCTCTGACATTACAGTCATTAGCCACTTCTGCAACATAAAAGCAATATCTGATTATCTGTGTTACCGCATCGTAATACATACATGAATCATAATACATACATGAATCATAATACATACATGAATCATAATACATACATGAGTATTCAATACCTATATTTCCCCATTTTCATGCTTCATGATGATTAAATCTTCCATTATTAAATGCAACTTTACCATCCTCTCTAGTGACACCACTGCTATTACAAATAACACTTGATGTTGTTGAACTCACCACTTTCTGCTGTAATATTCTCAGCCTATTCCGACTTTCCATGTATCACAGTACTTGCTTACATAATGTCTTAAATTCAGCGGAATTATCACATACAGGTCCTAAAGACACCGCAATGATTAAAGATTATATCTGAATTGCGCAGCTATAAACACATTTAACCATTGCATGCAACACACACACACACACACACACTCACACACACACACACACACACACACACACACACACACCTGTCTTGTAGATCGTTACAATGAATTTACACCATTCTCTTCTAATTCTAAAGATCTCAAATTACGCAAATTAACATGTACCCTGCGACTAAATATCTGTTCCTGAAATGTCCATGGCTGAGTACGGCTACTGAAGATTAACACCTCCAACATTACACAGTACACCTTGACTGACTGGTTGACTGACTTACTGACTGACTGACTGATTGACTGACTGGCACCTTGCCGTCTTAACAGACGATAGTTTGTAAAATGGAGTCATCTCCATAACACAGAACCTGGGCTGAGTTTAGAGACCATGTGTTGCCCATGCAGCATGATCCCTCTCTCAGCCTGTCTAGTTTACTCCAGAGGAAAGATGACACCAATACATCTGGAATAAGACAAGCTGCAGAAGCTGCCGGATCAGGAAAGTAATGCTCTAGCTTACAGTACACCTTACCACATATGGTATAATATGATTACACACCAATGTTAACCAGTGTTGTCTGAGGCCAACGACACTTGGTGTACTACCCTTTGTGACTAGATAGCAGTTGTCCAGTTAACTTATCTCTTCTCTATTTCACCTGTGGTACACCAGTTTTCAAACTATCTTTAATGCGCCTTATGTGACATAACTAGTACGCCTAAACACCCTTCATGATATGTAGTACATAGCAATAAACCACTCACTTTTAATGATATGGCAAGCTCCATGTTTTACTTCAGATTGAAACTCAGTCACAATGATTCCAATAACAATCTCACACACCTGCTATCACAGACACTTCTGCATCCTTGTCTTAGACGTGATCTCAAACTTTAAATATTGTTAAATAACAAATTCCTTCACTGTGTGACCATCTTGGTGAATACCACATATGTCTCTTCATGATGTTAGCGTTTTAGAAAACTGTAGTGATTCATCTAGGGCTTCTAGGCTATCCTAGTTAACTGTGTACCTAATTCTAAGCACCATATATTTCTTATTCGTCTTTGCTTCGATTGAAATGTGTCTATAACTGTAATGTTGCCTCTTGCATACGTTTAACTGTCCTTTTTTTAGGTTCACTCAGTTGTAGATACAAATAATCTTCCAATATTGTTTCTACAGGCCAGAAGGTTTCCTATGATTTGTCGTAGTTTGGACAGTCTTAGAGTATGTGATCTGCTGTCTGCGACGCCAATCCACATGTGCACATAGATGATTCGCCAATTTGAATTTTCTATACACGTGATTGCCGGCTTCGTGGCTTAGAGGTTATGACTTTTCTCCGTAATCTCGTATACTCTCGTCGGCAACGTGATGACGGTTCAAATCAGCAGTGGTTCGAATCGCATCGGTAACTTACGGGGTATGTGAGCCGGCCGCTCAGAAAGCAATGGCAAACTACTGAGCGTAATCTTGATAAGAGATCAACACACAGCTGAAAGATGCTGGTGTTGACAGCTAAGTCCTGTAAAAGATATGCTAAAAAAAATACACGTGGTTGCGTAATCTTGTGTGTCCTGTTCTGTGGCAGTGCTTGCTTGCTTGCTTGTGTTCGCTGGCTGTGAACTCCAGCACGAAGTCCTGTATGCCGGATGAAAACATCCTGTTGTCCAACATCAGTGTGATGTCATACAAGACCTGAGGTTTGCGTGAGTATCCGTTGTCCCATGTCTGGCTTATTTATGTGCAGACTGGTGGTTCCTCGCCGTGCAGGCAGACACTCTCCGACTTCGGAGGAATCAGCGATCCTACTGACTTTAGCCAGGACCCCAAAGGGACCTGTTGCCCAGGATGCTCGGCGAGGACGCGTCCATAGGTCTTGACCAGTATAGAACCCAGCTCTGGTGCCATGGAAACACCTCTGCGTCCCTTCTGGAAGAATGGTGTTTTTTTTCCTGATATGTCTACAAGTTGGTAATCGTTTTGAGCAGTTTTTAATGGTTTTCTGATTGAGTTGATCATTCTCTTCCTTTTGTGGTGAGTGAGTCGCACCTTACAGTCTTGACAGACCAAAGTATGTGAATTGGAATTTGGCCAAAATTCCACCACAATGCCTAAGCAGACGTTCAGAGAACATGTGGTGCCTAAACGACATGTTCCCTCTCTCGGCCTTGCCTTGTTTGATCCAGAGGAATGGGTAACCAACACGTCTGGAACAAGGTAGGCTGCAGACGCTGGCGGCTCAGCGTCAAACCTCCGAGACCTCGCCTCCATGAGCAGGAGACGAGCGATGGCCAGACCCTAAACCCTTGGGATCTGACTTAGAGGCGTTCAGTCAGATCCCGTAGGTAAGGGTCGTATACTCGCTCGGACCGCTGGGCGCGTACACCTGTTAAACGCAAGTGTCTGGACCTTGTAAGCGTGTACAACCATCAGACTCCCTTCCTACCTCGTGCGGCTCCCGTGACTAACGAGAGTAGGCCCGCCAGAGATATTGCTCATCTGTTGCGAACAAATCTCCACGACTGAATAAGTAAAGAAACGATAAAAGTAATGGTATTTCAATCGCGATTGCGCTCCCACCTATACTACACCCTTCATGTGTCTTCACAACGTCGGACTAGCATGTATTAGCTCTAGAATTGCCACAGTTATCCAAGTAGGATCGTGCCATCTAAGGAACCTCGACAGATTTCATGAGCGATTCGCGGTTTCACCGTGAGACAGTGTGAACTTAGACATGCATGGCTTAATCTTTGAGACAAGCATATGACTACTGGCAGGATCAACCCGATATCTATCGGACAGACGGACTATTCACGCACACGCAGGTCAAGAGTAGCATAGCTAAAGCGCGCCCTCCCGGTACAAGGTGATACATGCAAAATCAATGGACGCCTTACGACGAGCTTTCAAGCTATGCCGGCAGGACTGACCGAAAAGCTATACCAGCTTACTGACTGCAGGCCCACTACTCATCGAGAGAGAGTAGGCGCTTATCGTGACTTTGTCGAACAAATTTGCTCTTTTGCCCGCTCAAACCACGACCCTAGCTGCACGACGCGGTTACATTCTCGAAACGCCTGCCTCGCTAACTTGCGTTGACTGGGAAGATCCTAGTTTGGTGCACCTCACACAGCCATCCGAGACAACGAACGCTAGACGCGGAACTGATATATAATGGGTACATCGGGTTGTTCTTCTTAGCTTATCAGTCAGTATAACATGAAATGTGCATTGTTTATATTCACAACATTCATTTGGCAATGTTTTCCCTATGTGAATGTAACATGCAAAATAGTTAATTGATGTACGAAATATGAGTGATTGGAAGGGCCGAATGTATGACGGGCCTGCGTGCCCAATTCATGATCATTTGACAATAATGTTCGATATTTCGTTCTCTCGTTTCCGGGCACTAAACAGTGAGATAGTATCACCATATATAATTGTAGTTCTTCCTCTCATGTTATATCGCACATGGCTTAACCACATTTCTATTTAGTCATTATCACATTATTGCCGCAGAATAATCATGTAAAATACCCTCCTGTTACATACTCTCTCTCTCTCTCTCTCTCTCTCTCTCTCTCTCTCTCATATATATATATATATATATATATATATATATATATATATATATATATATATAAAAGAGAATGTGTGTGTCTTTGTTTGTGTGTCCTTTATGCGTTTCCGAACGGTCCATTCGATTGAGATGCAATTTTCTACAGATGTTCTTCTCATTCCCGCGCAGCCAACTGGCATAGTTTGTTAGTTTAAAAATAGTTATTTACGTAATAAAACGACATTAAATGGAAAGACGTCTAATTAAGGGGACTTAAGAACAAAAGTTATATCAAGGGACATTACTTTTAGTAACATTATTATATTATGTAATTTAAATAATTGTTGTATTTTTCTTAAAGTTTTATCTACAGTCATGTCAGTTATAAACAAGGTGATAACAACTTTAAGGCATCTTCAAAGTTTTCGTAAACATAATGGATCTATTTTAGATACGTGAACATTTTCGAACCGTTTTTCCCTCAACGGGAACGGGAAGGAGTCGAACATATACTCTGTGCACCACAGTCGTATCTGTATAAACAAAGTGATAAAAACCTTAAAGCATCTTCAAAGTTTTCGTAAAAATAATGGATCTATTTTAGATACGTGAAAATTTTCTAACTCTGAACAATATCATCGAAGCTACAATTTTAAGTGTGAAATTTAAAGGAGAAGATGTACTGTCGCCTCGCATCCCAATGATTCCATCAGAAATGCCATTCGAATTCAAACGTCTGCAGTTTCCGGACAGACAGACAGACAGACAGACAGACAGACAGACAGACAGACAGACAGACAGACAGACAGACAGACAGGCAGACAGACAGACAGACAGATAGATAGATAGATAGATAGACAGACAGACAGACAGACAGAAAGACAGACAGACAGACAGACAGATAGATAGATAGATAGATAGATAGATAGATAGATAGATAGATAGATAGATAGATAGATAGATAGATAGATAGATAGACAGATAGATAGATAGATAGATAGATAGATAGATAGATAGATAGATAGATAGATAGATAGATAGATAGATAGATAGATAGATAGATAGATAGATAGATAGATAGATAGATAGATAGATAGATAGATAGATAGATAGATAGGTAGATAGATAGATAGAACGAACGAACGAACGAACAAACTTTATTTTCAAAGGGTTAAGAATTGGGCACGCAGGCCCGTCTAACATTCTGCCCTTCTATCACTCTCTTTCATACATTATTTCATTCACACATCATTCAAGGCTAACAGAGAACAACAACAATATAAAGGATATGCATTATAAAGGCATGGGCAAAATGCGAACATCAAAACTACACGACACAGTAATATCAGATAATGGTCTGACACTTGTTGTTAGCCATGTGGAATATACTGGCCTACCAAAAGGGGACTGGCTGTTATACTAGGGTTTTGTTATTATTATTATTATCTCTATTATTAAGGGGGAAGGTAATCCATATTGAGATAGTGTTCGAATAATTTGCGATTATATGAAAAGGGATTGGTGATGTCTTTGATTTCTTGTGGAAGATTGTTCCACAGCTGAGCTGCAGAGTACGTTAAGCTTGTTTTGTATAAGTCAATCCTAGGCTTCGGAATGTGTAATATATTTAAACGTTTACTGTGTCTAGCATTATATTTAAACAATGGCCAAAGGTAATTTGGGGCATTCCGGTGCAGGATTTTGTGAATTAGTTTAGCTTTATTGAAAAGCAAGCGTTTACGGAGTGGTAGTAACTGAAGGCGTTTATACAGGCTAGGATTGTCAGTTAAATGTTTGCTATAAATTAGACTCATGGCCCGTTTCTGGAGTGAGTAAAGTCGCTTGGTGTTTGAATTAGAACAACCGTCCCAGATCGTAGAGCAGTAGTCAAAGTGTGTTTGTATATGAGAAGTATATAATAGTTTCCTTGTGTCCTCATCAAGAAAGTTTTTAATTTTGGCGAGTTGGTAGACTTTTTTCGCTGTTTGTTTAATGAGCACTTGAACGTGGGAATTAAATGTTAGGTTTCTATCAATGATTAGGCCTAATGTTTTGTGCTCAATTACACTTTCTACTGGCATGTTATCGATGTGAAGTTGAAGTGTTGTGTGTGAGCTTAGAGTCTGAAGTCTTTGTCTGGTTGTTAATAACATTGATTTTGTTTTAGTGATGTTAATTTGCATACGGTTTGAATAGCTCCACCTAACTACATTATTTAATTCTTGTTGTAAAGACGACTCAAGTAAAATACAGTTTTCAGCGTTTGTGCACACTGTACAGTCGTCTGCAAATAGATCGCAGGACGACGAAAGATGCAAAGGTAGATCGTTAATATATATGGCAAATAGTAGAGGGCCAAGAATAGAGCCTTGCGGTACTCCAATATTGAAGGTAGTGGTTTGAGACAGAGATTTATTATGTGATACTACTTGCTTTCTGTTTGATAGAAAAGATGATATTAGAGTAACTACATTAGGGCCAATTTTCATTGTCTCGAGTTTTTTAATTAAAATAAGATGATCTATCATATCAAATGCTTTCTTGAAATCAATAAACACAGTTCCACATAGACTGTTGTTGTTTATATTCTCGTGCCGATTTTCTATCATGTTTGTTAGGGCCGTATGGCAAGAATATTTTGGTCGAAATCCTGATTGGCTGTCAACTATAAGCTTGTTGCGAACTAAATACTGTAATGTTACTTTATGGATGTGTTTTTCTAGTGGCTTAGATAGTGATAATAGTAAAGAAATGGGTCTGTAATTGTTCGGGAGACCATTGTCTAATGAACCAGATTTAAGAAGAGGGTACACTTTGGCGATTTTGAGAGCTGATGGAAAGTGGCCTTTGGTGAGACACTGATTATATACATAGGTTAGTGATATACAGATCACTGGCGCAGCACAACGGAGAATCCGGTTGCTGATTCCATCTAACCCAGATGAGGTTGTGTTTTTTAGGTTTTTGAGGTAAGTGAATACTTCAGTGATTGTCATTAGCGGTATGTCGGAAAGAATATCGCGGGAGCATCTATTCTCGCAAAACGATGACAATAAAGATAAGTTGCAAGGAGAATTAGGTATTGAAGCCTTCATCTGGTCTATGTCAGTTTGAAAAAAATCACTGAATTGGTCGCATGTAATATGATTTGATGGTAAAGAATTGCGGAAGTTATACTTGTTTGTCAAGGTGTTAATTGCCTTCCAAATAGCCTTACTATTTGCTTTATCCATTACTAAGTTCTTAAAGTAATTTTTCTTTTCCTGTCGTATGGTATATTGAACTTTGTTTCTAAGAGTACGGTATGCACTGAGATCCCGCTTTTTATGTGCTTTATCTCTATCTCTCATAATTTCAAGTATTTCCTGAGTGATGCAAGGTGGCTTGACGTGGTGTTTTACTCGAACTTCCTTGAGTGGCACATGTTTATCAAAACCATCAATAAAGGTTTTCATCCAGAATTCCAGAGCATCGTCCGGGTCAGAAAGCTGATAAACATTGTCTAGAGGTGAACTGAGCAAGTCCTGTAAAAATGCGTTTTGGTTGAAATTTTTGTAACTTCTATATTTTACACTTATGTGTTTATGTTTAGGAGTTTTAATTCCTTTTTTAGACCACGTGCAGCATATTGGGTAGTGATCGCTCATTGCACAATTGGGTACGGTGCATTCTATGATGTTGTCTGAGCAAGTTACGTAAATGTGATCTATGACTGTTGAAGATGACTTTGTTACTCTAGTAGCTTGTTGTACTATTTGTTGGAAATTGTATGATGCAATTATATTTCCCCATATTATGTTGGATTTGTTGGTGTCAATGTTAAAGTCTCCGAGTAGTATAATTTCCTTCCCGGAAGCGAAAACCACGTCCATCATGGTAGTGAAGTTTTCGTACCAGACGTGTCCAGCACTGGGATTTCGATAGAGGTAGCCAATTATCAGGGGTGTGCGGTTTTGAAGTTTCAGCTCTAACCAAATACATTCTATTTCGCAAGTTTCAAAGTCTAGCCTACGGTGAGCATTTAGTAAATTAGAAACATAGGTTACGATGCCTGTCTCTTGTTTCCTACAGGGATCCCTTCTAAAAACTTTGTACCCTTTAATAGAGATGTCCTCATCTGAAATTTTATCATTAAGCCTACTTTCACTAAGGCCGAATAAATGAAAATTTTGATTAAGAATAGAAGATAACTCTGGTAGCTTGTTAAATAAGCTGCAAATGTTTAAGTGTCCAAGGCGTATTCCTGACTTATTGAGCCAGTGTTGCCACTTCTCAGACATTTTATCCACGAAGAAAGTGTAAATTAGTCAAAGTTAAGCAAAAATACAAGATAATAAAAAATCACAATTATATTAACTTACAAAATATCAGTAATACAAATCGATAAGTAAATGACAGTATTATAACGATATAACTAATTAGACCAACGAATATAATGCAAACACGGAACAAAACGAATTAAAGAACATACAACAAATAATTAAACTGAAATAAACTACTTCACAAGCTAAGTAACCAACTGTTATCCAAAAGAATTAATAAATGACTATACAAGTCAATGTCTCTGTTTAAAGCGGAGTATCCCACACGGGAAATAAAACGTTAAGCAGTAAGCGATTAGAGTTCAAGGAGGACGCTCTGTTGCTGGTATCAATTCATATAGGGTTCCGTTTTTAATACATATCCTATCTCACAGGTCTGTATTGTAGAGACATCATAAGGGCTTGATTCAGTGCAGCAGGACTAAACCGCATCAAGTATAGAAGTTCTGGACTCCAATGATGCGGAACCTGTTGTTGTCCGCTTGGTCGCTCATTACTGGCGTGAATTTGGTGATGCGGAACCTGTTGTTGCCTACTTGTTCGCTCATTGCTGGCGTGAATTTGGTGATGTGGAACCTCTTGTTGTCTGCTATGGAGCCCATAGCTGTCTTGATCTTCGTGTGTCAAGGTGGTATTACTGCCGTGCGTGTGTACCGCTGCTTGCAACGAGGGTTCGTTGGAAGTGAGGTTAGAGAAATCTTCCTGGTAGTTATTTCCTTCACGAGTGAGGGTGGGGGTAGGAAGGAGAGGTTGATTTATTCTTGGTAGCATGTGTGCACCTTGAATAGCAGGCTTTCGGGGGTCAGACGTCAGCTGACGTTTATCCGGGGTGATGGGGATATTTTGACTGGCTTCAGTAGTCAATGTTCGTCGTGTTTGTGTGTTGGTCTTGTTTTGTGCCCTCTCTGGATACTTGATATTCTTAGCAAGGAAGCTATAACCTAATGTGGATGCGTGGATCTGGTCGCTGTACAGTCGTTTCTTTGGCGCGCCTCTTTGAGATGTAAAAAATGGTGTGTTGTTGATAAAGTGTACATTATACTGAGTACAGAATTTCTCTAGGGTGTTGTTGTTTATGTCGGCTAGTCGACGTTCGGTGCCATAACATGGTGGTATGATGGAAGCGAAAAACAATTTAGAATTTGGAAAATTATGGCGTAATAAGTCTAGTAGTTTTCGTAACTGAGAAATGGTAATATTTTGGTTTCTCATAGTGTCATTAATTCCTATATGTATTGTAATCCTCCTCACGCTTTCGTTGATTACCATTCTACGTATACTGTTTGTTAGACTGTCTAACCCTGCACCTGGAAGTGGAATTGTTGTAGCTATATCGGCGTGTGATGAGGACATACGATCACTGTATATGCCTTTCATCAAGGAGTCGCCAATTATCAAGTGGGTGCAGTCAATTGGTAGTCTCTGTATGTACTGGCTTCTGGTACGTCTTGCACGTTGATTCTGCCATTGATAATTATCCGGCTGTGGACTGCCTTCTTGCCGGTTAACAGCCGTTTCTTGAATAGGCGGGTTGTCTGTCGGCAATGTCTCGTCGTACTGACTGCCGCTTACCAATTGCTCTTTTGGTAGTTCAAATCGATTGCTGACTTTCACTTCTATGGGAAATGTCGAGTCCTGTTCAATGGCTTTGTCTGTTTGTTGATGTGTATTCGTTGGCTGTATAGTTGGCGCTCCCAGGGATGGTTGTGTTGTTTCGAAGCTGTTAGTCTGTGCTGCCTGATCATTAGTGTGTTTCAGAATATCATTTTCCTCTCTCAGGAGAGCGACCTCTGACTTGAGGTTGATATAGTCATTAGTGATCCTGGCGATCTTGTCTGTGTTGTCAGAGGCGGCGTCTAAAAGTACCTTCAAACTTGCCTCTAACCTTTCAATGTGCTGCTGACAACCGCATGAGTGTTGATTTGTAGCTGGGCTTTCATCTAGTACCGATGATGCAACCTTAAGTTGGTTTGAATTGTTTTCATTTGGTTGTATTCTGTCCCCTAGGCTCCCCATCGGGTATTCAATGGCTAGCAACACTGGTTGGTTAGAAGAAGCTGCGTTCGAGCTGCTGCTGTGTTGAGTCATGGCATGTTGGAGTATGTTGTTACTATCGCCTGATGCTGTAACGACTGCCGCTGCAGGCTGTGTTGATTTTACGGTTCTGTCTGACAATGGCGTGGCCGCTGTAGGCTGTGTTGGTTTTACGGCAGACACTAGCGTGCTGAAATCGGCAGGTGTGTTTAGTGAGTCACTTGCCAGTTTAATTGCTGCCTGTTCAATTTCGACGAATTGTGTCGCGAGCCACTCAAACATGACGGCGTTTGCCCCTTGTATTAAAATTTTATTTTGCGTGTTGTATAAATGCAATGTGTGTAGGGGAGATGATATTTTGACTTCCACCTCCGCTCCTTGTCGGTCTTTTCTATAATCAACTTTGGCTTCGTGGTAATAATTGATCAGGCATGTTCGAAATGCCTCGTAATGTATTGTATTGTTGAATGTGATAGAGATGCACTTACCGTCATCCATACATTTAACTGACAGCGATGGCGAGCTAAAACAGTTCTTAAGTTTGCTTTTCACTGCCCGTTCTTTGTTGAGTGTGTAGTTTCTTGTTACTGCATATCGTAATCCACTTCGACCCTCAGATCTACTTCGGCCCCTTTCTCCCACTAACTCCAGCACAGAAATTCCCTCCTCGACAGACATGATATTTACATAATATTACGTTTAAACACACACGGAAACATTGTAGCGCCGTCCACGGTTTAAATCCAAGTGATGTGATTGGCTAGTTCAAGCTATCACTGACGCGCCGCTGTTCCATGAATAATTTATCCATAGTGTCATTGAATACAATATTATTAGCACTTATATCTAACTTATATCTAACACTACACATATAGCAACTTTAAAACAAGTTAAACAGTTGAACGGCATCATTGTGATCACAACAATATAAAATCCATTGCGTACGAATGTAGATAAACAGGAAAATTAATCCAAAAAGGAGGAGACCACACAAACGCGTCCTTCCTCGTGGATGAGCTATCCTGTGTATCCTTTCATTGTCTCAAGTTTTTTAATTAAAATAACATGATCTATCATATCAAATGCTTTCTTGAAATCAATAAACACAGTTCCACATAGACTGTTGTTGTTTATATTCTGGTGCCAATTTTCTATCATATTTGTTAGGGCCGTATGGCAAGACTATTTTGGTCGAAATCCTGATTGGCTGTCAACAATAAGCTTGTTGCGAACTAAATACTGTAATGTTACTTTATGGATGTGTTTTTCTAGTGGCTTAGATAGTGATGATAGTAAGGAAATGGGTCTGTAATTGTTCGGGAGACCATTGTCCAATGAACCAGATTTAAGAAGAGGGTAAACTTTAGCGATTTTGAGAGCTGATGGAAAGTGGCCTTTGGTGAGACACTGATTATATACATAGGTTAGTGATATACAGATCACTGGCGCAGCACAACGGAGAATCCGGTTGCTGATTCCATCTAACCCAGATGAGGTTGTGTTTTTTAGGTTACTGAGGTAAGTGAATACTTCAGTGATTGTCATTAGCGGTATGTCGGAAAGAATATCGCGGGAGCATCTATTCTCGCAAAACGATGACAGTATTAAAGATAAGTTGCAAGGAGAATTAGGTATTGAAGCCTTCAACTGGTCTATGTCAGTTTGAAAAAAAAATTACTGAATTGGTAGACAGACAGACAGACAGACAGACAGACAGACAGACAGACAGACAGACAGACAGACAGACAGACAGACAGACAGACAGACAGGCAGGCAGGCAGGCAGGCAGGCAGGCAGGCAGACAGACAGACAGACAGACAGACAGACAGACAGACAGGCAGACAGATAGATAGATAGATAGATAGATAGATAGATAGATAGATAGATAGATAGATAGATAGATAGATAGATAGATAGATAGATAGATAGATAGATAGATACTGACCTTCTCTCGGCCAAGCGAACGGAAAAACAAATCCGTCGTACCTGTTATATGCTTATTTATATAAAGCTCCAGGAACATTTAATCAGTCTGTTTAAAAGCTCATTTCATTAAAGGTTATTTATATTATTTATTTATATTATATGTCCTTACAAGCTCAACTACCACCCACGCTGTGTCCACTAAATAGCGTTTCCAGCCGGTATCTGTTGCCACACATTAATTTAGAACACTTAACTATTCATCTCATCTCTCTTTCATCTCTTCATGTTCCTCTTGTACCTTGTAGCGTCGATGTGAAGTATAAACAGCGGGAGAGTGCCCGCTTATGGGCTTCATATATCGATATTCCCATGAACTCTGTTATTCCCAGCGACTATCGTTTACGTGGTCGGCTTCTTCAACTGCTTCAATCTGGTCTGAACATCATTGCTTGTTTTGGTATACTGTTAGTTGGTAACCTACTTGCATGGCCAAACCATTTGACTTGCTGCCTTATAATAAAATCTAGCGCAGCTATAACCCAATTTAGTCCTAATTTCTTCATTTCTGATCTTATCTCTTCTTGGTATATTGAGTATTCTTCTCAGGAATCGCATTTCTGTTGTTGTGATTTTCCTTTTCTCTTTATTTTTCTGTCATTGTCCAGGTTTGGCATTTTTATCATAGAGTTGGTAGGAAGATTTTGTTGTAAAGTGCTTTCTTAGTAGTGTCAGAGTCTACCGAAGTGCAGTGATGCAGTGACATCGTTACGCCCGCCAGGTGACTTAGTCCCCAGCAGGGATGCAGTAACTTTGTTACGCCGCCAGGCGAGTAGTAGTCACCTGCCTGCAAGGTTGCTGGCTGACGAGACGGCCAGCGGTCAGGCAAGGACGCACGCATGTCTCGTGAAGCCACCTCAGGTGGGGAGGCAAGTTGCGAGCTATAGGCAGACAGCTCTGGGACGTCGACTGGACCGGACGCATGATGAGAGAAAGGCGTTGTGTGGTTTCTGTGCCTGAAAGTCGAGTGTCTGGACATCTTGAGAGATAGACTATGAGCTGTATTGTGGATGTAAGTGTATTGAAGTATCACGTATATCTTGTTGTGATCATCGTATTGTATATGATCTGTAAATAAATCCATTGAACGTTGTGTCGTTGAGTCTGGAGTCAAATCACGTTGTACTTGTACTGTCTCACATGTGTTAGGTTAGCGAGCCAAGTTTAAGACCCTGACAAGTGTGGACGTGGTGGCATTCGTCCGGCTTTGAAATGAACGTGTTTATGTGATTAACGGTTAAAACTAGAGTTTGTGAACTTAGAATTTTTGTCAAATTTGATTTACATGTAAATGTGATCGTGGAAGGCTCATTTTGATTTATTACTACATTGTTTAAACATGGAGACTAGTTGTGAACGTACAGTGCATACATATTGTTTGATCTTATAAACGTGTAAAACGTTTGTGATTGTTGAAATTGTCACCGTTTTGACCTTGTCGACATTGTGATCTTGTCGCCATTGTGACCTTGTCGCCATCTTGTAAACTTGATGTCTATGTCCTTACTGAATGTCATCTTGATGTAAGTGATGTGTCATCAATGTTTTAGTGTGTTGAGATACATTTAGAGTGTTTTTGTGAAGTAATTTGTGGAAAGCAGAAAGTTTTGGAAAGAAAGTGACTTGTTTTGAAAAGAAAAAAAATTGTTGACTGACAAAATTACGACCTACAATTACACTCAACGCCATACAAACCTACTCAATACTTAGTGACAAGCAGGCACACACCATCAAATAGACGCTAATTTATTTCCTCCAAAAACAAAGCAGGTTTTCCGTACCATCTGAAACCTTGCGCGTAGAGGTCATTTATGTTTCGAAGTAGCGACCCTACAGTTCCTAGCCCGATTTCCAACCGTTCTTCGCCGCATCCAGGGCACTTGAGTATATTTTTCTTTTCATATACTTTTGGATGCAAATTTGGGGCACGTATTGTCAATAGAACACAACTGTAAATTGTTTACTTTACTAACCACTTGTAACAAATTGTGTGGCTGATATTTCATTGACTTTTTCCATCATGTCTTCACTAAATGATTTCATCGATATGGGGTTAAAGTTGAAGTTAACAGGCGATGAGTTAACAAAGTGGAGTGAGAAGAAATACTCTGAATACCTCGAGCGTGAAGAAAGAGCAACTGAAAGGGCGGCAAAGACAAAGCAATCTGAGATAGATAGTGATCTCAAGAAGGCAGAAATAGCAGCTCAGAGTAAGAGAGAAGAACTGGAAGTACAGTTGAAGATGAAACAACTTGATACTGAGACTGCCATTAACAAAGAGTATAAGAAATCTGAGAGACTGGAGAAAGAAAACCAGTACAAGAAATATCAAGGTATTGTACGTAATTATACCTCGGGTGACTGCATCGCAGCCTTTACCCAAAATTTTGAAACTTTAATGGAACATTACCAGGTTCCACTGTCTGAATGGAATATTATTTATATGAGGAGTTTATCAGGGGAGCCTCTTAAAGTCATTGAGACCATTCCCAAAGACCTCAGAAAAGATTACCATTATCTGAAAGCAAAGATTATGGCACATTTTATGTTAGATGAGGCAGGTTACAGAGAACAATTCAGCAAGTTGAGCCCAAAACCGACTCAAACGTTCTCTGATTACCTCTGCTTAGTCCGAGATATATTTACCAAATGGACTTCAGCAGCTAAAATTGACAAAAATTATCAAAGATTAGAAGATCTGATCATTAGAGATAAAGTCATTTCATCCATTCCATCAGCATTTTCAAAATATTTGCAGGAGAATGAATGCACTAGTGTAGATGAGATTGAGAGACGTGGTTCGGCGTATTACACAGCCAACAAACATTGCTTTGCCAGTGAAGCTACTGACATAAATTTTGTAGCAGCGGCTAACTATGACAAACCCTATAGTAGGCAGAAACCTCATAGACCTACATCTGAGAAGTATAATCACTGTAATTATTGTAAATACTCTCACCATCAAAACGAGATGTGCGACAAGAACCCCGCATATAATACTTATCTACAAAACATGGTAAACAGACAAGATAAGGAGCGTAGATCCTTCAGAAATTTGCGTAAATGTTTCCTCTGTAAGGCGTACGGACACTATCGCCATGATTGTAAAGGTAGGCAAATGACCAACAAAGCAAATGCCGCCTTGTTTGACAGTTCATCGTCAGATGAAGAACAATCAGAGAAACATCATGTGAACTCAGCACAGGCTTTTGACATGTTTAACGCAAATAAATGTACTGTTTGTAACACCTTTTATGAAGATGGCGTGTTAACATGCGGCCACTCCATTCCTATTGCCAATGAAGAAGCTAATTTGGTAGTAGATTCTAAAGGCAGGATAAACATCCATCACGGATACGTGAATGGCAAGTCTGCTACAGTCCTTCGAGACACGGGCAGCTCACTTATTGGTCTGAAGAGAACGTTCATAATGCCTACAAACTATACAGGCAGGCACGTAACATGCAGAACATTCTCAGGCAATATTGAGAAATACCCACTAGCATGGGCATATATTGAAACACCTTTTCTCACTGGGAAAGTAAAGTGCGCTGCATTAATAAACCCAGTGTGTGATGTAATAATTGGAAATTTACCAGAGGTGAATGATAAACCTCATGATATAACATATCTGTGTATTGATGATAGCATAACATCACCATCTAATGTCATCATTGATAATGTTACACCACCTAATGAATGTATGGTAGCTAATGTAGCACTAAGATCTCATGACATCATTGGTAACATTGTTTCATCACCATCTGATATCATTGAATGTGTGAACGCAGTAACCAGATCTACTGCTAGAGTGCAAGATGAAAGTAATCAAACTGAGGCGATACAAATGCTTAGCCCAGTATCACTACCTACTAACACCATGAAGGAAACGTTTGTAACAGCTCAAAAGGCTGACCCTTCATTGTTAAAATATTTTAATCTGATCGGCCAAAAGGCAAAGGTAACCAAGAATGCAAAATTGTATTTTGCTGTGAAAAATGATGTCCTCACTAGGTATTATACCAGAGGTGACAACACCACAGAGCAAACTGTTTTGCCAACTAATTATCGTAAGCAAGCCTTACATCTTGCCCATGATATACCTCTTGCAGGGCATATGGCATACGCTAAGACCAGATCAAGATTATTAACACAGTTTCATTGGCCCAAATTTTGCAATGACATTAAAGAATATTGCAGAAGTTGTGACACCTGCCAGAAACTGGGGGGAAAAGGTAAACACCCACAGGCAAAGTTACAAGTCACTGACTTAGCCAGTCGACCTTTTGAAAAATTATCTGTCGACATAGTGTTCCCTCTCAATCATACAACAACTAGAGGGAATAAATATATTCTAACTGCCATTGATCAATGTAGCCGCTGGCCGGAAGCTATTCCGCTAAAGAACATAACTGCCAATGATATAATGGAAGTCTTCTTCCATATTTTCTCTCGGATAGGATTTCCAGACTCTATCCAATCAGATAGGGGCACTCAGTTTATCGCCGCATCTACCCAAGCTTTCACCAAAATGTTGGGAGTGAAGCAATGTTTCAATTCCCCGTACCATCCTCACTCTAGTGGAATTATAGAAAAGTTTAACGGCGATTTAAAGCACATGCTTGCAAAAGTCACGCAAGAACACCCTAATAACTGGGATGTATATCTACCAGCTATTCTTTTTGCTTATCGCGAGGTACCACATTCTAGTACCGGTTTCTCTCCTTTTGAACTTATCTATGGTGCCAAACCACGTGGCCCCTTGACTATTTATCATCAAATGTTAACTGACTCTACTCCAGTACTTAAACCCATATCATCATACGTATACGTTACATCATTGCGTTAAAGAATCATCAAATCTTGTATAATTGCAAAGAATGCACTAAAATTATCTGGTGCTACTTATAGACAGTATGCTGACAAAGGAAACAGAACAATAACGTTGACACCTGGACAGGACGTTCTTCTTCTGTTACCTAGTGACCGACACTTATTGACTGATTCTTGGCAGGGACCTTTTAACGTGACGAGACAGATTTCACCTGTAGACTATGAGATCCAATTAAAAGACAAACATAAAATATTTCACATAAATATGCTAAGACCATACTACAACAGAAACAACGAACAAGACGATACGACAGCTTGTACAGTGATAATAGATCACGAAGATGACGAGGCTAGTGACGAAATTCCAACACCTGCATTAGACACGACAGATTGCTTGAAGGAGATCAAAATCAACCCAAAGTTAACTCAAGCAGAAACAGACAGTTGCAAACACCTAATACAACAGTACAACACCATCTTCTCTAACAACCCAGGACAAACAGAATTAGTACAGCATCACATCACACTCACATCAAACACACCCATAAGATGCAGACCATACACCATTCCATTACATTACAAAGAACACCTACATCAGGAGATCATCAACCTAGAAAAGAACAACATCATAAGACGATCCCAATCAGACTTCTCATCTCCAATGGTCATTGTACGCAAAAAGGACAACACAATAAGACTCTGTATCGACTATCGAAAGCTCAATAAAATAACTCTTCTAGATCTGGAGCCGATGGCAAACTCTGACGATCTACTGACAGAACTGACAGACGCTAGGTTCTTTACGAAGGTAGACATGACTAAAGGTTACTGGCAAATAGCAGTAGACGAACAGAGCAGACATCTGACAGCATTTGCCACACCTTGGGGACTGTACGAATGGTGCAAACTTCCATTTGGGCTAGTCAATGCCCCAGCCACATTCGTACGTATGACACGACTTCTTCTAGTAGATATACCTAACATAATTTGCTATATTGACGACATCTGTGTTCACACAGAGACGATGACAGAGCACATAAAGACATTAAAACAGACATTTGAACGCATTAGACAGCACGGACTGACGGTAAAGCCTCCAAAAGTAGACATAGCCTACCATGAAATATCCTTTTTGGGATACAAAATATCCAATGGCTTTGTCACGACAGACGATAACATTGTGTCCAAGATACTAAAACTCTCACTTCCGACTACGAAAAAGCAAGTCAGAAGTTTGTTAGGACTGATAAATTATTACCGGCAGTTCATTCCTGATTTTTCCGAACTAACCGAAGTATTTACTAACTTACTAACAAAAGATAAACCGGAAAAAATTGTAAGCAATGAATGCCTAAAATTTGCATTCCGTAAAGTATTATCTTGTTTTTCTGATAATAGCTTACACAATCCCATCCTGAAATTGCCCAATCTCCATTTACCTTTCAGATTGCGTACAGATGCGAGCTCCGTGGCGATTGGGGCAGTCTTGTTGCAAGAGCACAATAACATCCTTCACCCCGTGTACTTCGTATCCAGGAAACTGAAACCCAGAGAACGGGCTTGGTCAATACCTCAGTTGGAAGCCCTAGCTTTAGTGGTGGGTATTACAAAATTGTCCAGATTCCTTCTAGGACGCCATTTCATCGTGGAATCTGACAGCAGTCCATTGCGATTTATAAATTCTGGTGTACCTTCAAACCAGATGGTAGCGCGCTGGTCTCTGAAGCTCCAAGATTATAGCTTCGAGGTTCGACATATCCCAGGCAGAACCAACACGATTGCCGATCTGTTGTCCCGTTGTCCGACCGACCCAGTAAGCAATGTCTGAGTGCAGTGTGTAAAATACACTCAGATCAACACAGCCATCTATCAGTGAATAATTTTTCCATTCACAAAAGCTGTGTAATGTCTACAATGTGATAGGGGTTACTCCCAAAGTATATAATGTTCTTATTTTATTACTTAATGTAGTGATTGTCTTGTATAATTGTGTAGTGTGTGGTAGAAAGCGAACTTTATTAATTGTATATATTTCGTAACAAGAACAGTGCCACATTCGCTCAAAACTTACCGTAAGCGAACTATCCAACGTGACAGTGGCATCTTCGTGTGGAACTTTCCAGTGATATTTTAAATCCGTGTGGGAAAGTGTGACCTAAACATTGACAGCTACACCACTGCAGTCAAGCGAAATCCAGAAGGTTTTTACAATGAAACATCCAACACATGAACTGTTAGAACATTGTACTTTCCGTAACTACATCAAACCGGAACAAGTGTGTTCTACAAGTTTCAACATCAACTGTTTAGTGTTCGTGTGTACTTCCGGATTAGTTAGAAATTTAGAGCAAAATTAGCAGACGACAAATAAAAGTTTAAAAAGCTATGACGATTCTAAAATCTTTAGGAATCAACAAAGTTGAATACACGAATTGGGTGTTTATATATTTATGTAGTGTAATCTTAGAATCATATCTTGATTAATGTATTCATACTACCGACTTTTTCTCGTTAGGATGAAGAAACGTCAAGCGATGACGCTAAGAAATAGAATAATTATTGTAAAATATTATATGTCATAAATGTTGAAATTATTCCCCTTTCATTTATTTGCTATTACATCAGTACGCAAAGGGCCATAATTTGAAATGTATACTATAATGTGTTGTATAAAAATAGCCATGTTGTTGCCAGATTGTTAACACACCAGGTAGGCATCTACTGGGCATGGCAGAGTGTTGCCGACATTGCAGACCAACACAAGAGCTCCTGGCCAAATGAGGTCAGGGTTTGAGCGTTTAATGTGACTTATGTAAAAGCCGCATTTTGGTCTAGCTAGATGGTTTTTGTTTCAGAAACCATATTATTACTTTTTTTTCAAAGGCTGCGAGGTAGATGCGTGAAGCTGGTACTACCGATCTGACTGGGTCAATAATGTAATTGAGGTAATCAGCCATCGAGATGATGAAACCTGACAAGTGTTAAAGGTTGAACACCACATGTCGTTGAATACAACGTCCATTTCTTATATGTTTCTATGGCAGATGTGTATGTCTATGTATTATGATACCAATGTATATAACAACAGAAGGGTTGACTCTGACAAGGTTAAAATATTGACCCAGTCATCATCATTGGCACCTTGCCGTCTTGACAGACGATAGTTTGTGCTTTAAAAAGGCATAATAACTTTTAACTATGGCGGTAGCGAGTGTGACTGATAAGGCCAATTTGCGCTGTAAATGTCCGTTCACAGTGGGTGCATGTGAACACGTGGTCATTTCCACCATCATGCACCATCTTACGTCTCAAACGCTTGGTGTGTGACTTTTCTGCAATAATTTTCTCCTTTGACTTTATTCCATTTCTGATATTTGCCCTCCATGCAACACGTTCAGCGGCGACTTGCTCCCAATGTGCATTATCAATGCCTGTATCAATCATGTCCCGCTTACACACATCTTTGACCCAGTATGTACATATATTATACATGAAAGATGACATCTTTCATGAAGTTGCCGGGGGAGAGTGTCAGAGTCTACCGAAGTGCAGTGATGCAGTGACATCGTTACGCCCGCCAGGTGATTTAGTCCCCAGCAGGGATGCAGTAACTTCGTTACGCCGCCAGGCGAGTAGTAGTCACCTGCCTGCAAGGTTGCTGGCTGACGAGACGGCCAGCGGTCAGGCAAGGACGCACGCATGTCTCGTGAAGCCACCTCAGGTGGGGAGGCAAGTTGCGAGCTATAGGCAGACAGCTCTGGGACGTCGACTGGACCGGACGCATGATGAGAGAAAGGCGTTGTGTGGTTTCTGTGCCTGAAAGTCGAGTGTCTGGACATCTTGAGAGATAGACTATGAGCTGTATTGTGGATGTAAGTGTATTGAAGTATCACGTATATCTTGTTGTGATCATCGTATTGTATATGATCTGTAAATAAATCCATTGAACGTTGTGTCGTTGAGTCTGGAGTCAAATCACGTTGTACTTGTACTGTCTCACATGTGTTAGGTTAGCGAGCCAAGTTTAAGACCCTGACAAGTAGTTATTGATACATGTTTGTTCTTTAGTATTGGTGCCATTTGTCCAATGATTTGGTTTGCCTTATTGCACCTATTTTCGATCTTGTCTTCATATTTGCATCTTTACATGTTTCAAGGGATGTTCGTTTAGGTGAATTGTTGCTGTTTTCTTCTTCTTTAGTTATAGTCATTTCCTCTGTTTTACTTGTGCTAATTTTCATATTATGTTCTCTACACATTTCGTTTGGACTATTCATCTGGTCTTGTAATTCAGCTCCTAATTTTGCTATTAGTGCTTGGTCGTCGCAAACAGGAGTTCTCTAATGGTTACATTTGCAGATGGTTTTGCTTCAGTGTTCTTGCGGTCTCTGCTTGGCTGCTTTCTTTACATATGTTGTCTATATATGTTATGAACAAGAGAGGGGACAGGACACAACCTTGTTGTACTCCGGATCTTATGGTGAAGGGTTCTTAACTATTAACTTTAATCATTTCAAACTTACGGCTTTGTGCATCGAAGGCCGCCCACAAATCAAGTAATTACACAGAGCAGTACTTCAGCAACTCTTGCAGCCGCGATCCAGATGATCCGACAACCACACACAGACAGGACTGAAAGATCGCTTTGTTTGGATTTCATTGGTGATGGCCATGGTTTTTGTTTGTTTGTTTGTTTGTTTTGTTTTTTTTTTTTTTGCTTCAAAAGGCCAAATGTGATGGTTCCATTTGATACTGTTTCATAAACATATATGATTGTGTGTGTGTCTATTTTTTGGCATGGGTGTATATATTGCCTTGTTTGTGCGAGTGCCTGTGTCCACGTGTGTGATTAGAAAGTTTATCGGCAAATCGATTAACTTCCTTGCACCTGGTTTATCTCCGTTGGCTCGATCTCTTTCCGATGAGCAATCTACTGAAAACGTCGCACAGAGCACGAACTCCGAAGACCAAGTAACCATCCCCATGGGTGTCTGTCAAATTTAGATTTAAAAAAATTGCACTTGAATTCGGAGAATAAACCGATAAAAACCGCAGGGCGAAACAGACGGGTTGACCTCTTGGCCACGGCAAAGGCGGTTATCATATTATTGAGCACATTACTCACTGAGCGCCGTTGGTCTATAAAGACATATAGGCTAACACAGTATACCCAGTACGCTCTAAGATGTGCGGACGAGTTCTTTGCTTGTGTTGTCTAAAATATTTTACGCAGGCCTGTCTCTAACTTTATGCTTCCCTCTCATCGTATTCCCAGAAGAATTCCTAGTAACCTCGCCTGTCTTGTAAAAACATTCTATTTATTTCAGTTCCTATTGTGTGCTTTCTATTTAATTTATTATGTTTTTCACTTGATCGGAGTTTGAAAATAGAGCCCCGATCAAGAAGAAAACAGCCGCGCACGATGATAAAGACATGGCTGACATTCGCGATTCCCAATTACGCTTCCGCGCATGCTCGCCGGGCTCGTCATTTCCGGTGGTTTGGAAATCGTCTGAAAAAAATGCATCTCTCCCGCCCATTGACATCTCGCGAGATCAAACGCGATCTCTCTTACTCGTCAATGGAGAAACCATCTTGAAAATGCAAGTTTGTTTGGAGTTCTTCTCTTTTCCAGAAAGATTCTATTTTATTTTTGTGTTGTTGTTTTTTAACAGAGAGGAAACCGAAGATGAGGACAGATCTTGAATTTGATTGCAAATCTTCAAGATGTAAACCAGGGAGTGATATATTACGTACATGTTTGAGAAGCTATGTTTGCCCGTGTTTTCATGGTGAAAACATCAAAGAAACATGCTGGCAAATATGTAGAAACAGGTTCAGTTTAGGACAAACACAGAGCGATTGAAACAGCAGAAAACAAAGAATACATATTTGAATAAATAAGGGATCGTTTTTGCTTCTTTTCACCAACATGCATCTTATGTACATTTGTGTTTTTGTTTGAAGTTTGATACAACATCAAGAACCTAGATCCGAATCATGAAATTCTATCACAATGAATAATAAAAGTAATATTGTTTATTAATTGTATTATTATGTTGTTATTATTATCATCAGTGTTATTATTATCTCAAGAAGCGCAGAAGTCAGACGGGCCTGCGTGCCCAATTCTTAACCCTTTGAAAATAAAGTTTGTTCTTTCGTTCGTTCGTTTGTTCGTTTACTATTGTCATGTGTATGAACAATGACAACTGGCCTAGGAAACATAACTTTACGGTTATATTGTTTAGAGTTTTCTGCAGAGAATAAACGACGACCAATTCCATCATTGCATCTCAAGATACGACCCAGCATATCAGTTCAATTCAAGGAACAACCCAGTCATCAGTTATGTTCAAGGAATGACTCAGCTAATCAATGTTACCCAAGGAACGACCCGGTTCGTCTATATAACCCGAGAAACGACCCTGACTCAAATTGACCCAAGAAACTACCCATCCCTCAATATATGACCCAGGGAACGACCCATTCAACAATATGGCCAAAGGAACCACCCATTCCTCAATATGACCCAAGAAACGACCCATCATTCAATCTGTCCAAAGGAACAACCAATTTCTCAATATGATCTAAGAAACAACCCATTCCTCAATATGACACAAGAAAAGACTCATTCATCAACATCACCCAAGAAAGGACTCATTCCTCAATATGACCCAAGGAAGGACACAAATATGACCCAAGAAACGACTCATTCCTCAATATGACCCAAGGAACGACCCATTCCTCAATATGACCAAAGGAACGACCCATTCCTCAATATGACCCAAGGAACGACCCATTCCTCAATATGACCCAAGGAACGACCCACTCCTCAATATGACCCAAGGAACGACCGACTCCTCAATATGACCCAAGGAACGACCCACTCCTCAATATGACCCAAGGAACGACCGACTCCTCAATATGACCCAAGAAATGAACCAGTCTTACCAAATACGTAGTAACCATACGGGAATGTAAGTACAACAGGTACAAGTTAATCATCATCATCATCATCCTCATAATAACTTTCACCATCATCCTCATCATCAAATGCTGTGCCAGTGGATCCAGGTAATCATATTCTTCAACAACCATGTTTCTATGTTCTTGATTCATTCGATTATTGATCGTCTTTCACACTTCTCTGCCATAGCGTGGCAAATGTCCCCCCCCCCCCCCCTGCCTACCTATATCTCTCAGACACATTTTATCTTCTATGTTGTCATAACCATTTCCAGACCGTATACAGGGTGTATTTTTAATGACTGTGCAGTTTTTGATAACATTGCCGTTCCAAGTTTTGTATTTACCTATTACGTTGCATTGTGTTGCATGAACTCCAAAGTAGGTAAATACAAAACTTGGAAAGGCAAAGGTTTCAAAGACTGCACAGTCATTAAAATTACTCCCTTTAACTTAACAAAAGAATACTTGATGATTCCGGACATCATCTTACTCCCGTGTTTCACAATACCAACATAAAGGGTTCACAGTCAACCGCAAGCGATTTGGAAACAGATAAATTTGCTTTCATTTTGAGTGGCTGGGTAGGGGTATCCCCGACCAAACGAGAAGTAAGGCGCCTCCTTCCTTCCGCTAGCCTACGGGACATTCTTGGGCAAGGTGAAGAGCCCTTTTAGTACCCCGATCAGGGTCAATGAAAGCCATGGGTGCAGGTGATGGATGAAGTTAAAGAGCAGCCGACAGATAGCTGTACGTTATGGTCTTCAATGTCACAACGTTATGCAGAAGATCTCTTTTTGAAGATAATAGCTATGCCATCGATAAGTAGGGTCACTGCTAAGAAGGAAAGCATTGGCAAACTACCTTCTTTACAGATGCCAAGACAATCAAATTCTCATCATTGAATAGATGTTATGAGAAGACATAAACTGGAGAACTTGGTGACAACCGGCAAGAATGAAGGTAAAATAACAAGGGGAAGGCAGAGAGATAAATACCTGGATGGCATGACCACGTGGTATGGTCTATACAAGCGGAGATTATCCGCGACTCTGGTGATTGTGTGAGATGACGAAACATGAAACCCCACGCTTATCGGCATGGCACATGATGATAATGATAATGTTTTTATTTTCCCATTGGTATGAGCGGCGGCCGTTAAAACAACCAATGGCAAACTACTGAACGTACAATTGTTTAGAAAATCACAAACAGCTAATACATCCTGGGGTTGACTGCGACGTGCTGTAAAGGACACGCAGCTGTAACAAGTCCTTGTATGTTGTCTTCTTGGCCTTCTATGGGATTGTAGCATTCCGAGAAGTTGCCAGATCTGTGTAGGTTATAGTGAGTGACAAGGATACTGATGGCCGTATCACGGCTTTATTATACCACATGGTCACTGCAACAATGGATCATCATCCTCATCATCATCATCATAGTTATCAAGATCACCGTCATCACCATCAACATCATCACAATCATCAGCGTCATTATCATCATTATCAACATTAACATCACAATCATCACCATCATTACCACCAATATCGTCATCATCATCACCGTCATCACCATTAAACATCACCATCATCACCATCATCATCACAACCATTATCATCACAACCATTATCATCATAACCATCATCATCAACACCATCATCAGCATCATCCTCATCACAATCATCTTCATCAACATCATCAACATTATCATCATAATCATCATCTCCATTATCATCATCATATCATCACTCTCTTCACCATCATCTTCATCAACATCATTATAATCATAACCATTATCAGCATCATCATTATCATTACCATCATCATCACCATCATCATGATCACTATCATCATCATAATCATCACCCTCATCACTATTATCTTCATCAACATTATTATCACCATCACCATCATCGTCATCACCATCATCATGTTCACCATCATCATCACAATCATTGCCATCATTACCGTCATCACCACCATCATCGACACCATCGTCAACATCATTATCACCATCATCATCATAAACATCTTCATCTACAGCATCATCACGAAGCAAGGCCGTTTCAGAACGTGCCTCTCAACACAGCAAAGGGAAAAGATTCTCGCACTTTCTTCACTTCTTTTGCCTCATAAATTTTAGTGCCGAGGTTATTTTTAACGTCCTATATCCACTATCGTTTCGATTTACCCATACCTCTTCTTCCACAGGCCATGCTCTCTATTACTGTTCTCTGAAGCCAACATTGTCGTTCAGTGTGACCAAAGTATTTCACTTCCCGATAAATTACGTTGCTTATGAGCCAATGGTCTTCCATATTCAGATCTGGAAACATGTCTGCATATTTCTTCTCCTTGATCCACATTATTCTAGGATCATATCCGCAAATATGTGTGTGATATATCAACGAAGTTTGTGAACTTTTCTCCAATGGCTGTGTATGACAGCCGAGGTCGAGGCTGGACACAAAGAAAGTCAATAAAACGTAATGTATGAAGCAACAACATGAAACATAATCAACCGCGCGGATTTGGGTCCGACATAAAACCGATATTGACACTTGCAGTAATAATCCGTTTCTAACTACGGGTTTTTGTCGTGAATGTGTGGGGTTTTTTATTTTTAGACAGCCGAATGTGCTGTTGGAATGTTTGGGGGAAAGATGTGTTTTACAAAAGTTGTGCATCGTGCATTGGCTGAGTAAGTTGTGTATCGTGTATTGACTGAATGAGTTGTGTATCGTGTAGTGGCTGAGTTAATTGTGTATCGTGGATTCACCGTGTGAATTATATATCGTGGGTTGATTGTGTGAATTGTGTATCGTGGGTTGAGTGAGTAAGATGTGTATCGTGAGTTGAGTGAGTTAGTTGAGTGAGTGAGTTGAATGTGTGAGTTGACTATTGTATTGAGTTGTATTGGCTGGGTGAGTTGAGTGAGTAAGCTGTATATCGTGTGTTGAGTGAATGAGATGTGTATCTTGGGTTGAGTGCTCAGCTGTGTATCTTGAGTTGATTGATGCAGAGAGAGTAAGCTGCTCATCGTGATTTGAGCGATTTAGATGTGTATCTTTAGTTTAGTGATTGAATCGTATATCTTGACTTGAGTGTTTTTGAGTGAGACATTCCTCACCATAGCCTGTGTGGTTAGATATTCTGCTTTTGAAACACGAGTCTGGATAATGATTCAAGGCTAGATGTGTCGCCTTGGACGAGGCCCTTGGAGGATGCTATGTATTGTTTTATTGGTATTTTTCTGGCTCTGTATTAAGACTGCTTGTGTATGTTAGTATATGCATGTTTGTGTGTGTGTGTGTGTGTGTGTGTGTGTGTGTGTGTGTGTGTGAGTGTTTATGTGTGTGTGAGCCATTTTCATATTTAATCAGATTTCAGCCTCAGAAGATAGAGAAACAATATCCAGAAGGGTTTTTGAAAGCAAGATGATAGACTTCATTGCACCCTGTTGTATCTCACTTGGTTCGGTCTCTTTCGGCAGAGCTGTCTGTCAACAGCGTCGCCTAGACCACTAACTCTGTAGCTCCAGCGACAACGCCCAGAAGTTTATGAAAAGAATTCGCCCGTAAACGCAATGACGGAGCCCGGAAACGAACCCACGGCCTTCGAAGCGTGAGTCACCAGACTTAACCACTTGGCCACGGATATGCAGTAATCACCACTGTATTTGTTTGACACTCAATGGACTCGGTCTGGCCTGGTGTTACCGACAACAAGAAGAAATAAACCAGGTAGCGTGGGTGTTCTGTGAGTCTATCAAGTTTTACGACCGTCACATTCAGTTGGCTTGAATCCGTTAGGAAATAAATAGCCAGTGTTTCCCGGGGTCATGTAAATCCACTCCCACTTCTAAGGTACTTGTAATTTAGTCCTCGCAGGGGGGAAGTCAACAGTTATGTCCAGCTGACCGGTGTATATGTTAAACCCGCTACCCCGGCATCGGTGTACCGGAGGATTAAGAGCAAGTGCTCGTATCCAGGTGAGCATGTTGACCTATTATGAAATCATGACCACCAGGTCTGTGATCATGTCCTCTGTGAACATGTCCTCTGTGAACATGTCCTCTGTGAACATGTCCTCTGTGATCATGTTCTCTGTGATCATGTCCTCTGTGATCATGTCCCCTGTGATCATGTCCTCTGTGATCATGTCCTCTGTGATCATGTCCTCTGTGATCATGTCCTCTGTGATCATGTCCCCTGTGAACATGTCGTCTGTGATCATATCCTCTGTGATCATGTCCTCTGTGATCATGTCCTCTGTGATCATGTTCCCTGTGAACATGTCCTCTGTGATCATGTCATCTGTGATCATGTCCTCTGTGATCATTTTCCCTGTGAACATGTCGTCTGTGATCATGTCCTCTGTGATCATGTCCTCTGTGATCATGTCCTCTGTGATCATGTTCCCTGTGAACATGTCGTATGTGATCATGTCCTCTGTGATCATGTCCTCTGTGATCATGTCCTCTGTGATCATATCCTCTGTGATCATGCCCTCTGTGAACATGTCCTCTGTGATCATGTCCTCTGTGATCATGTCCTCTGTGATCATGTCCCCTGTGAACATGTCCCCTGTGAACATGTCCTCTGTGATTATGTCCTCTGTGAACATGTCCTCTGTGATCGTGTCCTTTGTGATCATGTCCTCTGTGATCATGTCCTCTGTGATCATGTCGTCTGTGATCATGTCCTCTGTGATCATGTCCTCTGTGATCATGTCCTCTGTGATCATGTCCCCTGTGAACATGTCGTCTGTGATCATATCCTCTGTGATCATGTCCTCTGTGATCATGTCCTCTGTGATCATGTTCCCTGTGAACATGTCGTCTGTGATCATGTCATCTGTGATCATGTCCTCTGTGATCATTTTCCCTGTGAACATGTCGTCTGTGATCATGTCCTCTGTGATCATGTCCTCTGTGATCATGTCCTCTGTGATCATGTTCCCTGTGAATATGACGTCTGTGATCATGTCCTCTGTGATCATGTCCTCTGTGATCATGTCCTCTGTGATCATGTCCTCTGTGATCATGCCCTCTGTGAACATGTCCTCTGTGATCATGTCCTCTGTGATCATGTCCTCTGTGATCATGTTCCCTGTGAACATGTCGTCTGTGATCATGTCCTCTGTGATCATGCCCTCTGTGATCATGTTCCCTGTGAACATGTCGTCTGTGATCATGTCCTCTGTGATCATGTTCTCTGTGATCATGTCCTCTGTGATCATGTTCTCTGTGATCATGTCCTCTGTGATCATGTCCTCTGTGATCATGTTCTCTGTGATCATGTCCTCTGTGATCATGTCCTCTGTGATCATGTCCTCTGTGATCATGTTCCCTGTGAACATGTCGTCTGTGATCATGTCCTCTGTGATCATGCCCTCTGTGAACATGTCCTCTGTGATCATGTCCTCTGTGAATATGTCCCCTGTGAACATGTCGTCTGTGATCATGTCCTCTGTGATCATGTTCCCTGTGAACATGTCGTCTGTGATCATGTCCTCTGTGATCATGCCCTCTGTGAACATGTCCTCTGTGATCATGTCCTCTGTGAACATTTCTGTGAACATGTCTGCATGAGGCTTGTTTTGGTTTAGCAATGTTTCGTAATGTGTTAAGCGTTGTGGATTATTTGTCAGTGTTTCATTCTTGGTCATGTTGCTTTTTATTTCTTATTTTTAACATAAAGGAGTGATGGCATTCTATGCAGAACCTGTATTTCTGTACGGCAGTAAATTTTAGAACATCAATAAACACATTAGGAAACATTTAGAAACAACAGGGATGTGATTTCTGACACGAATGTTGCGAAATGCATTGGACTGCCAGAGTAGCTAACAATGAGATGAACTGCTCTTTAGTCATGCGATGAAAATAGGACAATTGTAATAGAACATAGTGACAATTTTAAAGATTAATGAGAAAAGAGACAGAGGCAGACCAAGAGAAATGTTACTGGATGGACTGAGATGGTGGTGTGATAGAATATCATCAGCAGAGTTCATTCAGGTATTGAGATCTGTGGAGAGACAAGATCACCAACATCAGGTGGTAGGCCACATGACAATAATGAAGATGTTGATGGCGGTGGTAATATTTCACATGATGTTTAAAATAAATTGAAATGGTTTTACTATTGTTCTTCGTCTTTAGAAATTCATCTGTGTAATATGTGTATCTCATTGGCACCTTGCCGTCTTGACAGACGATAGTTTGTGCTTCAAAAAGGCATAATAACTTTTACCCATGGCGTTAGCGAATGTGACTGATAAGGCCAATTCACGCATTAAATGTTCCATAGCACAAAGCCTGGACTAAAATATAGAGACCATGTGTTGCCCATGCAGCATGATCCCTCTCTCGGCCTGCCTAGTTCACTCCAGAGGAAAGGTAACACCTCTACATCTGGAACAAGACAAGCTGTTGAAGCTGTCGGATCAGCAAAGCAATGCTCTAACTGTCCGCATGTCGGAGCTTCGATCCTAGACCAGTCGCCAACCACGACTTAGGGTCTGGTCTGCCCTGCCATGATATTTTGTCTTTAGGTTACATTTCCTCGCATCAGGATAAGGCTTGTACCTTCCCAATTGCGCTCTTCCGCCCGAAGCCTTTGGCACAATGTAATATGTGTATTGTACTTGATACGACTACTTATTGCCCAAGCCGTGTGGCGTTGGTCATCATGTATATCCACAGACGTGTGTCTCTCGTGCTTTCAATTACTCCTGATATCGACGCTCCTTCAAGCCATGATGTCACACTGTCCAGCATCTTCTCTCTTCATCTCCCTCTACCTCTCCTTCCCTCCAACCTTCCCGTTGTGACGACATACTCCAGCTTTCCCCTTCTCATGACACGCACAAAGAATGCGGACTGTCCTCTTCTGATTTGAGTAACCAGTTCTCTTTGTGGGGTAACTTCTTTCAGGATATCTTCATTGCTCTTTATATCTGTCCACTGTTTTCATCATTCGTTTATAAAACCACATTTCCACAGCTTCTATATAATTCCTCAATACACTGCTAATTGTCAAAGATTCGCTTCCATCCATTAGGAGTGGCTCAATATAGCTCTTGAGAACTCTTTTCCTCACATAGATAGATAAAGAAACATTGCATATAATGTTCTTCATCTTGTTAAATGCAGCCACAGTTTGGGCTATTCTATATTTATCTTTCTTAATACTTCTTCGATCTGCTGTTATTAAAGCATCCTAACTGATACACCAGATAAGTTTAAAGAGCCCAAATTGATACATCAGATAAGTTTAAAGTACCCAAATTGACACACCAGATAAGTTTACAGATTAAACAATCTGCTGTTATTAAAGTACCCAAGTAGATACACCAGATAAGTTTAAAGATTAAAGTACCCAAACTTATACACCAGATAAGTAAACGGGCACTCTCTCGCTGTTTATACTTCACCTCGACACCGCAAGGTACAAGAGGAACCTAATGAGATGATATGAGATGAGATGAGATAAGTTTAAACATTAAAGTACCCAAACTGATACACCAGATAAGTTTAAAGATTAAAGTACCCAAATTGACACACCAGATGAGTTTACAGATTAAACAACCGACGTGAACAGTTGACTGATAGTTTGTAGGAATCAAATGTTTGCGGTCTACAGTGATGCCAGATTCAAACCAAAACCCCCAGACAAGACGTCATTGCTTTGGTGACTGAAGCACGTCCGTTACAGTAGAGCCCCGCCTCATCATATCAGATGTTCCGTGTTTATGATCATGTTTCCCTACAACCCTCTTCTGTGTTCTTGATGAAGCCTTCTTCTCATCTCACCTCATCTTGTTCCTCTTGTACCTTGCGGTGTCGAGGTGAAGTATAAACAGCGGGAGAGTGCCCGCTTATGGGCTTCATGTATCGATACTCCCATGGACTCTGTTATTCCCTGCGTCCATCGTTTACGTGGTCGGCCTCTTCCTCTGCTTCCCTCTGGTCTGTACATCATTGCTTGTTGTGGTATACTGTTAGTTGGTAACCTACTTGCATGGCCAAATCATTTGACTTTCTGCCTTCTAATCAAATCTAGTGCAGATATAACCCCCACTTTAGTCCTGATGTCTTCATTTCTGATCTTATCTCTTCTTGATACATTGCGCATTCTTCTCAGGAATTTAATTTATGATGTGTTTTTTCTTTTCTCTTTTTCTGTCATTGTCCAGGTTTGGCATTGATAACATAGAGTTGGTAGGAAGATTGTGTTGTAAAGTGCTTTCTTAGTAGTTATTTATACATGTTTGTTCTTTAGTATTGGTGCCATTTGTCCAATGAAGTGGTTTGCCTTATTGCATCTATTTTCAATCTCGTCTTCTGATTTGCCATTCGATGATATTATACTGCCTAGATCAGTGGTTCTCAACCTTTTTTAGGTCCGTTCCCCCCTTCACCATATTTTTAGGATGTCATTCCCCCCCTCCTCACCATATTTTTAGGACATCATTCCCCCCCCCCCTTACCATATTTTTAGAACGTCATCCCCCCCCCCCTTTTTGTATTTCCTCCCTAAAAATTTCCCCCTGCCCCTACACAGTATACGTAATAATTGAAGCTAAATTTAATAGCACATACTAAAACAAGTCTAGACATGTACATAAAATGTGATTTGCGGATCTACTTACGTTATAAAATGAATGTCAGAAGGGTGATGCGTACAGAAGCGTAAAGTATGCAAGGAAAAGCAAGATCAAGTAATCGGGTTCTTGTATTAACGCGATCTTGAAATAATCTTCTTTCCCCCCCCCCCCTGGAAACCCCAAAATTCCCCCCTGGAGGGGGGGGGGGGAATTCCCCACCGGTTGAGAACCACTGGCCTAGATACTTGAAACTCTTTACTTGTTTCAAGGGATGTTCGTTTAGGTGAATCGTTGTTGCTTAGTTAGTTACTTAGTTAGTTAGTCGCGGTTCCAACTTCACAGCAACGGTTCATCCCCATTATGCTCCGTTCCTGTGCCAGTGAATATCACACAAAACGCTCCCCACTGCCCGATGTGAAAAGTGGAAAAGACAGGAGTCTCGACAAACAACAGCCAGCACAGATACATTGTGCATAATGCCGGCGCCAGAATGTAAACACAATAGTCCCCCACGAAACATCCAGTTCATCTCGATGGAATCGGCAGTCATTTTCCCATCTGGATGTTTCCTAGATGTTCACCCACACAGTCCACGAAAATACAGTTCATCGTCGATGGTAGTGGCAGTCAACCAGAAGCCCAGCAGCCACGCATTTCTGCATAAGACAAAAACCGGTCAACTCTGGGACATAGCCAGCTGCCATCGCTCTGAACATGCAGTCACATTCCAAAAAACCTCGGGCAGATTCAAAAGCATTTCACACGAAACCCACAGCTCACAGTGTCGGGCCACGCACTCACTCAGTAGCAGGGCGACGGAACCATCAAGCCTCCTTAGTCGCCTCTTACGACATGCGTGGTAGGCTACAGTGTTGCTATTCTTTGCTTCCCTTTGCTGTTGCTTTTTATTCTTTAGTTACAGTCATTACCTCTGTTTTACTTGTGCTAATTTTCATGTTATGTTCCCTACACATTTCGTTTAGACTATTCATGTGGTCTTGCAATTCAGCTTCCGATTTTGCTATTAGTGCTTGATTGTCCTTAATTAAAACAACCATCTGTCATGACACAGTTGTGAAATTGTGAACCTTGGGCGCACTTGGTGTCAGCATTTATGCTAATTTGAATCTGGTGGTTGAAATAACTTGTTTAGTTTTCATCTCATGATAGATGGAAGATGTATCACCGAGATGCAGAAACGAATAACACAAGACCCCCCAAAAATGCATTTTAGAAAATGAAGAGCATCGTGTGCAATAAATCCTTGCCAGTGGAGGGAAGAAAAAGAATTCTTGCATGTGAGACGGAACTATTTTTTTTTCACATATGGCTGTGAATTCAGGAAAATTAGTAAATAAGCAAACAAATCCCCAAAGATTCAGATATATTGTTTATATAGAAATATTCTGAAAATTCTTTCGAAGCAAAGATAAGTAATCTATACGTTTTCAAAGAAGCTAAGAAACAAAGATAGCGTATTGCAACCACCTGAAAGAAGCGAAGATACAAAGATATCTTATCACAGACATCAGAAAGAAGCTAAGGCATAAAGACAACTTATCGTAAACACCAAATAGAAGAGAAGACACAAAGACAACGTATCGCAAACACCAAAAAAAGGGAAGACACAAAGACAATTTATCACAAACATCAGAAAGAGAGGGGTAAAGAGAAAGATAGAGAGAGAGATAGAGAGATAGAGAGAGAGATAGAGAGAGAGATAGAGAGAGAGAGAGAGAGAGAGAGAGAGAGAGAGAAATAATCATTCCTCCCTACAACCATCTCTCTCTCTTGTATAGCTTTATTATTCTATAGCTCTTTATTATTCTAATTATAACAACCATCTGCCTTGCCAAAGTCGTGTTGTTGTAAAGTTGCAAAACACTCGTTGACAGATATTTATTTGATCTTTAATCTAATGTCTTCTTTTGTTTGTTTATTTGTTTGTTTGTTTGTTTGTTTGTTTTTTTTTTTTTTTTCCGTTTTGTTTTGTTTTTTTTCGTTCGCACGCTTTGAACTAACTCGGGCGAAGTCCACAGACATGTCGCAGGGTCTTGTAATTGCCACTACAGGGACGTGCACGGGGCTGATTTTCCGTGTGGATTAGCTTTCCCTATTACCAATGTTCCTAGCCATGAGGCGAACCGACTCCGACTTCAGAGGTACTTGTATTTACGTCCACAAGTCAAGGACGAGAAGTCAACATGTTAGTCCAACTAGGGATTAACTGGCTACCTCGGCATCATCACACCGGAAATGTAAGAGCAAGGACTCGTATCTATTCGTCCAAGTTGACCGCCATGTCTGGAATGACTTATGTGTTTGTCATCTCATAATCTCAGCTGTGTCTGGTAGATTTAGAGCAGCTCAGATTTAATTTATGAGCCCAGCATCTGGATAATCTTCAGGTACCCAAGAACACCCGTCTTCTCCCGGGTTAAGATTTTGATCACGTCGTCCGTTCAGGAATGCAGTTTTAGGGTGACCGACAGGGGCTGTAACCATGGTCGGGACAAGCATAGGAGGGATTACAGTTCTTGATTTAGTGTTGGCTGCGTTGTGAATAGTCGGGAGTTGCATGAATGTTGTTTCACTGTCGCAGAGTGGTACTCCACAGAAGGGGGGTGAGTACAGGGAATAAGGAGATATACTGCGGATAATGATTAAAAGATACTTGCATGTTTTTGGTTTATAGGACGTCGTAATCAATCCCAGCATTTTTATCTGCTTGTGATTTACTAGACCGATTTTTGCCTCCGGCATGAGAATGGAGGTGGAAGCAGTAACAGTGGCATTCCGTTGCTCCGCTGGTTAGAGGAGGTACTGCAACACAGATTGTTTTCATTACGGACTCAAGGAGTATGCTAAGTAAAGAGAAGGAAGGAACTTTTCGTGTGGAATGGCTATCCTCGCTTCAGAGGTCACAGATTGTGAGGACTGTATGGATTTTTGCCCTAACCATGCGGGAGTGAGGGGGAATGAACAGGCTGATAGGCTGACAGGGAATGCACCTCTTGGCGGCAGATTGCCTAAGGACAGGGGAGAAATGGTCGAGCATCGGTGGGACCAGGTGGAAAATGCGGGGAAACGGACTGAGAGTCAGTATGTAGAAAGAATGATATAGCAGTGGATCTGCAGGGGTTCTGGAAGAATCTCAAAACTGAGAGGGAAGACAAGGAGAACTCTCAATCAGATAACGGAGGGAACGATTAGTAGTATGACTCTTCGCTTGCTGTTGAACGAAGGGGCGAAGCGCGTATGGGAATGTCCTGAGTGCAGTGATGTCGGTTCTTAGCTCAACTTAAATCAACTGGGCAGGTTTACCTTCAGTAGTCTGAAGGAGATTCGACAGCGGATCGCGTCGCGCTGGTTAATTACGGGGGTATGTGAGTCGGTCGTTCAGAAAGCAATGGCAAACTGCTGAATGTGGGCAGTGCTGTTAGGCTACTCTTTTCTTTTCTTTTTTTCAACTGCCAATGGATTTTTTTACGTGCGCAACAATACACACGGGCGACCGACCTCACCACCCAGAGATCAGGGGAAATTTTGTTACTAGAAGTTCACGTGAAAAAAGAATGTATTAGAAGACAGACAGAGAGACAGACAGACAGGGCGTGAGGGACAGGCGGATGGAGGGATGGATGGATAGATGGAGGAAGGGAGAGAGGGGTGGATGGATGGGCGGACGGATGGAGGGATGGATGGAGGGACGGATGGAGGGATGGATGGAGGGACGGATGCAAGAATGGATGGAGTGAGGGAGGGATGGATGTATGGGCGGATGCAGGGATGGAAGAGTGGACAGATGAAGGGATGGATGGATGGAGAGACGGATGGATGGATGGATGGATGGAAGGATGGATGGAAGGATGGATGAGTGGATGAGTGGATGAATGGATACTTATTCTGATAACAGCTACAACAAGAAACATTTAATACACATTGTTTTAGCTCAATATTGACAGTATTTATCACAAGTTTAATAGGACAGCTACACGTATAAATAAATTCCCTCAATTACCTATTATGTAAAGCACACGCAGAAATGATAACAAACGTTGCGGAAAATGTCCAGCTCTAGCGTCGACGAGCAAACAAATCTAAGAAAGTCCACAATGTGAAAACAATCCACACAATGAAAACTGTGATAAGAACAAAGAGACGCGTTTGTGTTAGTTTATCATATAAAATGTGATCTTGTTGCCATCTCGCAAACAGCAAAACGTGTCTTTATACAACCCTCAGTGTTAATTCCAATTGTTTACTCCCATAATCGAGTTATATTTAATTTATTCTATTTTGTCTTCATTACTGTTTTTCTATTTATTTTATAATCTCTAAAGTTAATCATGATTGAGTGATTACGAAAAGCTCTGCGATTTTGGTTTGTGCGCTTTCAATCTTAACAAGATTTGACAAGATTACATCTGTAATCAACTCTCTCTCTCTCTGTCTCTCTCTCTCTCTCTCTCTCTCTCTCTCTCTCTCTCTCTATCTCTCTCTCTCATTTTCTGGTCAAATGTGTCTCTCTCTGGCTGTAGATAACAGGCATAGAACAGAACAGGTCAGCTAATCTCCTTGTCCCTGACACCAATCTGAAATAGAAGATAATATCGTAATTTACTGTCGCTCATGTATATCATGCTTCATATTATCCTTATTATAAACACACATACAACAGAATCATCATTGTCATCATTACCTCCATCGTATAATTAATGCTCAACATCACTGTAAGGCGCAGAAATAATTATAATGAACAAGCAATTAGAAAGTCGAATAGAGACCCTGCATATATGGATTTACGGAAGAATATGTCGTAATCATGAAAACACAAACAATCAAATATAGAGGTTCTAGGAAAACTAGGAATGAGAAGAGAGTTGAAATAAATAGTCAAGAGGCAACTGAAATATTTCGGCCATGTTAAAAACATAACACTCTTATAAACACCATACTGGAAGGTAAACGAGCAAGAGGTAGACAATGATCCAAGTGGGAACATAACATCGATAGATGGACGAACAGCAGTCTGACAGAATGTACAATCAAAGCGAGAGACAGACTGTGTTGGAAAACTACTGCAGCCAACCTTCATAGTGGAGACGGCACCTGATTTATTTTTTTTTTTAAAGTCGCTTAAAAGTCGACAGGGTCGACCTCATTCCATTGAATTTTTATCCCATATGGCTCAGTCTCTTTCCGCAGTGCGGAAAGCGTCGCACAAAGCATGAACTCCGTAGCTCTAGCGACGACCCACAGAAGTCTCCGAAAAATGTCACTCGTGAACCAAAGGACGCGGCCCGGAATCGAACCCACAACTTTCAGAGCCCGAGTCAAACGGTTTGACCACTTCGCCAAGGAACCTCCTATACCCGATTTATTGATTGATAATTATTAGCACTTTCCCCATCGCAATATTCATCATCATCATCATCATCATCATCAGTAGCGTTATTTAAACCACCAACATCACCATAAACACAAATAACTTCATAAAACGTACAACCACCCCGACCGCAACAATCATCAGCATGTGTTCACGGCCTACAACAACGATTTAAAAGTGCCGTAATATTTGCTAGCATGAACAATTTGTTGTGAAGTAATGACGACCGATGTGATAATGACACCGTCACACACGAGTGCCGAATGGTGTATTTATACATGTGGGTATAGTACCATCAGGTCAGTGCGCTTCACGACCTGTACATAGGTTCCTCATTTTCATTAGCATCATGTGCCTTGCCGGCAAGCGTGGGCGGTCGTGTTTCGACATTTCACACCATCACCAGCGTTGTGGATCAGCTCTGTGTTCTTGCCTAGACCATGACTTGTGACCAAGTCACCCAGATCACTGACTTTACTTACCTTCATAATTAACGCAGTTAACGTAATTCATAATGTTAGTTAGTTACATATCTTTTACAGGACGTTGCAGTCAACACCAGCATTTGGTTTTTTTTTTTTTTTTTTTTTTTTTTTTTTTTTTTTTTTTTGCTGTTGCGATCTCTTGGCAAGTTTACGTTCAGTAGTTTGCCATTGCTTTCTGAACGACCGGCACCCAAATCAATTCGTAAAACACCAACGCAATTCGGTCTGCTGCCAAATCGAGCGCAGCTGTGTTTCGAACGTGGGTATGCGGGATCACGAACTGCGTCTATAACCACATCGCCACCAAGCCGGCACCTTTAAGTACATAGCTGACTTTGTTTGAAGTTCCGTATCTTCCACTCCTTCTAGTCATCCTTCTCCTCCAACTCTTTTCTTCTTGTCATCCTCCTCCTCCTCCTCCTCCTTATCCTCCTCCTCTTCCCCTTCTTCTTCTTCTTCTTCTTCTTCTTCTTCTTCTTCTTCTTCTTCTTCTTCTTCTTCTTCTTCTTCTTCTTCTTCTTCTTCTTCTTCTTTATCTTCTTTATCTTCTCTTCTTGTTATTCTTCTTCTCCTGCTTCTTCTTCACAAGAAGGGCAGAATGTCAGACGGGCCTGCGAGCCCAATTCTAACCCCTTTGAAAATAAAGTTTGTTCGTTCGTTCGTTTGTTCGTTCTTCTCTTCTTCTTCAATGTACTCAATGTTGGTATACTCATGTACGTCTAATTTATGTATCACATATACTGTTAGATTCAAACAAGAGACAACATTGCAGTTATAAACATATTTCAGGCGAACGAAAGAAGAAGAAGAATGTATCACATATTACCTGCAATTTAATCATCCTCCTACAGTGATGTCCACACTTGCGTCTGCTGTGAATGGCGAACATTAACAGAGCCAGCAGACAGCAAAAGGCTGCATGACGTGGCTCGGTGAGATGGCTCTGAAACTTGATACCTCGGGAATGTTTAACAATGTATCCACCGCAGCTGTGAGCGTCATGTAATTGTATACAATCTCAGATCATTATCCGTCTTCGTCCTCGTTAAGTTCGTCTGGTGTAACTGTGATCTCTGTGAGTGTGTTAGCTTCAGGTGAAACTGTGATCTCTGTTAGTGTGTCAATTACAGGTGTAACTGTGATCTCTGTGAGAGTGTTAACTACAGGTGAAACTGTGATCTCTGTGTGTGTGTCAATTACGGTTGAAACTGTGATCTCTGTGAGTGTGTTAACTACAGGTGAAACTATGATCTCTGTTAGTGTGTCAATTACAGGTAAAACTGTGATCTCTGTGACTGTGTCAATTACAGATGAAACTGTGGTTTCTGTGAGTGTGTTAGCTTCAAGTGAAACTGTGATCTCTGTGACTGTGTCAGTTAGAGGTGAAACTGTCACCTCCGTGAGTGTGTCAATTGCAGGTGAAACTATGGTCTCCGTGAGTATGTTAGCTACAGATGAAACTGTGATCTATGTGAGTGTGTCAACTAAGGTGAAACAGTGGTCACTTTGAGTATGTTAACTAAATGTGAAACTGTGATCTCTGTGACTGTGTTAACTACAGGTGAAAATGTGATCTCTGTGAGTGTGTTAACTACAGGTGAAAATGTGATCGCTGTGAGTTGGTTAGCTTGAGGTGAAACTGTGATCTCTGTGAGTGTGTCGATTACAGATGAAACTATGAACACTGTGAGTGTGTCAATTACAGGTGAAACTAAGATCTCTGTGAGTGTGTCAATTACAGGTGAAACTGTCATTTCTGTGAGTGTGTTAGCGTAGGAAATAAATTCGTAGGTACTGATCGGCACTCATATAGGTAACTGGAAAAAAACACAGATCAGAAGATACAGTGGCCGATGAAAGAACTGAAAGCTATAGTGTGACGAGAATGGAATGTTAACCTGCCGTTTCTAGCTGACCATAGCGCCTCGTCAAAGAAGCAGCTGGACTTCGACGCATGACAGCCAAGTTAGTTTTATGTTCTTTTACAGGAATTTGCAATCAATCCCAGCATTTATTTGCTATTTGTTATTTACTAAGCAATTCTACGTCCAGTAGTTTGTCATCGCAAACTACTGAACGTTTGCCTAGTTTGCCACTGAAATCAATGTAAAGTGATCTGCTTTCAAATGTGTCTGATGTCGAACTCTCAAATCAGTATGTCCAGAAATTATAAAATTGCTTTCGCTAACCCCCTTAACCACATAGTGATACAGACAGAGTGCTACAGACACAGTGGTACAGACATAATGGTACAGACAGTGAAACAGACAGATGTGTCGGATCTGACGTATTGACTTATGTATATGGTCTTCTCCGTCAAGGATCGGCCAGCAGCACAACATAACATTTGTCACACACAGGAACAAAACATAATTGAACATATCTGATCAAATGTTACAACATGAAATGTTTGGCAGTTGCGTTCAAGCTGTACACTGCTTCACCACTTTGATAATTGTAGACAACGCAACACACAAATTAATTAACTTCGACAATGATGGACAAACAACGTACAACATAACCACCTTAACAATAATTGGCAACTAATATGACGACAGTGGTAGACAAACCACACACTTTATTGATTCGACAATGATGAACGCACGCGCGCGCGCGCACACACACACACACACACACACACACACACACACACACACACACAAAACACAACATAATCAGTTCGACAACGATGCTACAAAACAACAAACAATGTAATTAGAATAATGATAAAACAACACATCATAATCACTTTGACAACGAAGGCACGGGTAACTCATACAATAAACATGGGGGTAATCATTGACAAATAAAACTCGATTTACTTAATTCGACAAGTATTGAAAAACAAAACTCATCATAACCACTTTGAAAGCGAAGTTGCAAACAACACATAATATTAATAAGTCAATGACTCACATAAAACACACAACATATCCATTCTCACAACAAACAACATACATCATACTCATTTCGATATACAAACAGCTTCCACTATAACCCGTCGACAAAGATTGAGAAACGACATACATTATTACCGATTTCAAAATGATATTAAAGCTTCAAAACGTCGCTTAAGAGTCGACAAGTTCGACTACATTGCACCGGGTTTTATCCCATATGGCTCGGTCTCTTTCCGCAGTGCGAGCTGCCGAAAGTGTCGCACAAAGCACGAACTCCGAAGCTCCAGCGACGACCCCAAGGAGCTTCTTTACAAATGCACTCGTGAACCGAAATACGCGGCCCCGGAATCGAAACCACAAACTTCGCGGACAAGTTAGATGGCTTGACCACTTCGCCACGGAGTGTATTTAAAACACCCAAATACACAACATACCCAATTCTACATCGATATAAAACACATACACATACACACACATTCACACACAACATATCCAATTGTACAACGACATTTAAAAACGAAAACACACACACACACACACACACACACACACACACACACACACACACACAACATACATAATTCAGCAATGTCAATGTTTAAAACAACCCACAATTCAAGCACAATGACGGACAAGCAACACACAACATACCCACTTTACCTCGGAAATGCACATGTAATATAGCCACAAAATATCTCCTAAATGTATCGCCCTACATGCATTCATCGCCAAGGTCAGCCACAGGGCCCTAACTTCAGCAATAAGTTCAGATCGCGTCCATGCCACCGCCTGTCCATTCTTGAATGTTTTCAGCCGTGGATATATTTTGCCTGTCCTTCACGGCTTGTCTTCAACTTTGCCCCAGAGTATCATTTTCAACAAGGAATCGTTTTGAGCTTCTGGGCCAAATCAAGCAAGCTCTCGGCGTCTTGTCACAGAATTGGAGTGGTCCTTGTTTGTCTAGATATGTGTGTGCGTGGATGCGTATGTGCAGGTGTGTGTATGTGCGTGTGTGTATGTGCGTGCTTGCGTATGTGTGTGTGTTTTGTGTGTCATTACAATAAATGTTTGGAACTGTTTCGGCGAGCCTGTGGTTCAGTACATTCGACTTGACAAGCATTATTTTAAGGTTCACTTTTCCTAGCCGTTGACTGTCCCTAGGTTATCTTCAAGACAATAAATTAATGGAACTGCAGTAAAGCTGTGGAAATGTAAACAACATAAAATACCACAAAGTAAAGCAGCTTTAAGAACAGAATTACGAAACATACAGGAAGTTGTAGCGACCAGCCTTCATCAGTAAACAAACACAACATATAATCACGGAGAGGACCTTCCAATGACTACATTAAGTCATAAGAACAGGCTGTGTAGAATGGAAAGATGGAAAAAAATGAAAACAATAAATAGAAAATGAAAAAAAAGAACATTGAAAACAAAATAAAACAACAACAAATAAACAAATGTCACTACTTATCTCAGAATCTCAGGCTATGATACTAACATGAATATTACTTCTTCTTCTTCTTTCGTTCGCTTGAAATATGTCTATAACTGCAATGTTGTCTCTTGTATGAATCTAACAGTCTTTTTTTAGTTCACTCAGCGATACACTTATATAGACAGTTAGTTCACTTCGATACTCTTTTATAGACAGTCGTGGGAGTCTGTGGGTTATGGGGACCGGAGTTGGGGATGCTAACGGTTCAGTGAAGATCCCAGGTCAATGACTGGAAGTATTACATGAAACAAGGGGGAAGAAGGAAAGACGGGAAACTGATGTATGCACCTAAGTATGATGATTACATCAGTTATCAGTTATCAGTTGGGGTATCTTCATAGCACTCCGGACATGTCCATAGGTGCTCAGATCCTCCCCCCAACATATGCATCAGCGTCCGGTGGCTAATAGTGCCAGTTCTGTGTTGGTTGACGAAGAGCTTTGTTTTCCCGATGTACCTCTCGCGTCTGGCTGTGCCGATTCTTACTCCCAAGTCTTTCATCCTGGACAGCGATGTGGATTCACTGACGTCAAAGTCCTCTGTTCTCGCCATATCTTTGAGGACGTTAATAACATCATTGATCTTTAACAGTCGTCCACTATTTCCAACCTTTCACTAGTACCCACTCATGCATTGTTCGGGCATCCAATGGGGCACTCCTTAGTTTTCACTTTTGCATCACCATCACATATCCATTGCTTCCAGTTTCCCGCCTTACCTTCCTCCCATTGACCTGGGACTTTCAGTGAATCGTTACCATCCCATACCCTAGTCCGAATGGATAATAGCTTTCTCTATGACGAGTGTCCCTCGCCATCAGGCGAACCCACTCCGACTTCAGAGGTACTTGTAATTTACGTGAACAGGTCAAGGACGAGCAGTCAACATCTTAGTCCAACTGACCAGTGTAGGGGTTGGACCCCTGAACTCAGCATCAGTACTCTAGATGCTTGCTTGCTTGCGTTGGCTGGCTGTGAAATCCAGCGGGAAGTCCTGTATGTCGGATGAGGACATCCTGTTGTCCAACATCAGTGTGATGTCATACCGGACTGGGGTTTGCGTGAGTATCCGTTGTCCCATGTCTGGCTTATTGGTGTACAGACTGGTGGTTCCTCGCCGTGCAGGCAGACACTCTCCGGCTTCGGAAGAATCAGCGATCCTACTACTTTAGTCAGGACCCCGAAGGGAGCTATTGCCCAGGACGCACGACTAGGACGTGTTAGTAGGTCTTGGCCAGTATAAAACCTGGCTCTGGTGCCTTGGAAACACCTCTGAGTCCCAGCACTCTGGATGTTTCAGAACGCACATTCTAATCCATTCAGTCATGCTGAACTCCGTTTCCAGTCATTGAAAAGTAACGCGGCAGAACGTCTTTCACAAGTTTACAACATGTTTGTCCGTGGCAGGACGTTGCATTAAACTAATCTGCTACTGACTGTGATTTCGTCACCTCTTCGCCACAATGCCGGCTTCCCAATAGAACATCTAGAAGTGTGAATAACTCGAACACAAGGCTTCCTAATAGAACATCTGGAAGTGTGAATAACTCGAACACAAGGCTTCCCAATAGAACATCTAGAAGACTGAATAACTCGAACACAAGGCTTCCCAATAGAGCATGTAGAAGATTGAAAACTAGAACACAAGGCTTCCCAATAGAGCATATGGAAGATTGAAAACTAGAACACAAGGCTTTCCAATAAAGTATGTAGAAGCGGTGAATACCTCGAACACAAGGCTTCCCAATAGAGCATGTAGAAGATTGAAAACTAGAACACAAGGCTTCCAAATAGAGCATGTAGAAGATTGAAAACTAGAACACAAGGCTTCCCAATAGAGCGTGTAGAAGATTGAAAACTGGAACACAAGGCTTCCAATAGAACATGTAGAAGAGTGAATACCTCGAACACAAGGCTTCCCAATAGAGCATGTCGAAGATTGAAAACTAGAACACAAGGCTTACAAATAGAGCATGTAGAAGATTGAAAACTAGAACACAAGGCTTCCCAATAGAGCATGTAGAAGATTGAAAACTAGAACACAAGGCTTCCCAATGGAGCATGTAGAAGATTAAAAACTAGAACACAAGGCTTCCCAATAGAGCATGTAGAAGATTTAAAACTAGAACACAAGGTTTCCCAATATGACATGTAGAAACGGTGAATACCTCGAACACAAGGCTTCCCAACAGAACATCTAGACACGTGAATAACTTGAACACAAGGCTTCCCAATAAAACATCTAGACACGTGAATAACTTGAACACAAGGCTTCCCAATAGAACATCTAGACACGTGAATAACTTGAACACAAGGCTTCCCAATAGAACATCTAGACACGTGAATAACTTGAACACAAGGCTTCCCAATAGAACATCTAGACACGTGAATAACTTGAACACAAGGCTTCCCAATAGAACATGTAGAAGCGTGAATAACTCGAACATAAGACTTCCCAATAGAACATGTATAAGCGTGAATAACTTGAACACTAAGGCACCAACCACAAACCGGGCGAGCACCGGAAACAGGGCACAGGAACGACAATCGTCTGGGATTTCCATAATCTCGCGGAACAGAAATGACTGATTGCTTCTCCGATTTTGAACTCCATATATCCGAGACATTGTCAACCTTAAGGGTTATGTTTCCTCTTCTCTCTCCTCTTCTTCTTATTCTTCTTCTTCAATTTTCCCTATTATTAGTTTCTGTGAACACGAGCTTAATAACGGCAGGATACCTGGTTACCGGATATTCGGTCGGCTAGTCATTGCCCGACAACAGCCCAGAAAACCATCACACGATACCAGATCACATGTCATTGCTGCAAGAGGACAAGTAATAGATAATCGAAGTTTAAGGTTGAAATTAGAAGTTAGAGACGGCTTGGTGAGCCGCTGAAATAAATAGATGATGACGTCAGTGTTTTTAGTTTTGGCACCGTTTTTGTTGAAATTGATTACTCAATCTTGGCCTGTTTAAACACTCGATAATGTGGTAAATCGGCGGTTGAATTAAGGATTTGCTCATAAGGAAAGCACAGAACGAGCCACTAAAAGGACTGATTATATTACCCATTCACCAATGAAGGGAATAAACAAATCGCACTGAGCCAAGAGGTGAAGAAACGACGCTGGTACTAGATAGGACAAACACGAGGACAATCTGAGGACAGTAAAACCACTCTTGTCTTGAACCCATAAGGCAAATGAAATAGAGAGTGAACTAAAACCACTCGGATAATGAAATTACAGACATAGATGAAAAATATTGGGAAAACAAGGATGATGCTGCAGGACATAAAGAAAATATAGGACGGTTTGACAGGGTTTGGTAGAGGGCCTATGTCAGAATAGGGGATTCCAATTCTAATTCAAATTTTTAAAACAAAAATTCCAAATTCGGCCTCGTTTAACCTGCCTCTTCAGCTGTGGTTATTGTTGAGGTACGTGGTTTTTGTGGGTTCATTAACCCTAATTCTTGTCTTGTGCTCTCTTGCGAGTTAGTCCTATCTCGGACTGGTATGTTGATTTGTGTCTGTGACGTCAGCTGGGGGTTGGTTGGTTGGCGGCTGTCCTTTGTCCTCGTCTCCTGTCGTGGTATCTTTTGTTAGTGAAGGCTCCTGGCTCGTCTGGCTTGACTGGTTGCAGTCCGCATACGGACTTTTCATTTGGTTTTTTTTTTTTTTTTTTTTTGGGGGGGGGGGGGGGGGGTTGGGGGATAGCGGGCAGTACAATGGACAAACAAACGAACTTTACTTTCAAAGGGCCACACCTGCATACACACTTACAACATTTACACAAACTCTCACATTTACGAACCCACTCAATAACACACAAATATACACTAACTCGCACACGCGTATACTCACAATCATAAGCTTACTAACAACAGTTTACTTATACATACATACACGCTCTCTCTTCATCTCCACCTCTCTGTCACTGTCCGTGTCTCTCTCTTTCTCCATCTCTCTCCCTCTCTCTCCCTCTCTCTCCTCATCTCTCTCTTTCTCTATCTCCCCCACACTCTCTCTTTCTTCATCTGTCTCTCCCGCCCTCCCTCTCTCACTCTTATTTCTCCATCTCTTTTCCTTCTCTCTCTCCCTCTCTCTTCCCCTCTCTTTCTTTCTTCATCTCTCTCCCTCTCGTTATCCCTTTATCCATCTCCCTCATTTTCTCCTCTCCACCCCCCCCCCTTTTTGACCACGTGGTTTGCTCGGGAGACGAGCACAGAGCTGATCGTCGACTCTGGTATTCGCGTGAGAAGAACAGTAAGACTGCATCAATGTCTCGTTACAGACATAACGTGTCAGAGATTATAACATTAAATATTCATTCTTTTCTGTGTTACTTCGAGGCCAGATGGATACATAATCAAATTGCTACGGGTGCCATTGGTAATGGAACTCTTCGCTGGCTGTTGAAGTACGGAGAATGTATGGCAATGTCTCGTGTGCTGCGATGTCGGCTCTCAACTCAACTCGTGTCTGTGTAACTACGCAACAGCTAGAATAACTTCTCTGGGCTATCTTTGTGCATGACACAACAGCTAGAATAACTTCTCCGGGCTATCTTTGTGCATCACATAACAGCTAGAATAACTTCTCCGGGCTCTCTTTGTGCATGAAACAACAGCTAGGATAACTTCTCCGGGCTCTCTTTGTGCATGACACAACAGCTAGGATAACTTCTCCGGGCTCTCTTTGTGCATGACACAACAGCTAGGATAACGTCTCCGGGCTCTCTTTGTGCATGACACAACAGCTAGGATAACGTCTCCGGGCTCTCTTTGTGCATGACACAACAGCTAGGATAACGTCTCCGGGCTCTCTTTGTGCATGACACAACAGCTAGGATAACGTCTCCGGGCTCTCTTGGTGCATGACATAACAGCTAGGATAACGTCTCCGGGCTCTCTTTGTGCATGACACAACAGCTAGGATAACGTCTCCGGGCTCTCTTTGTGCATGACACAACAGCTAGGATAACTTCTCCGAGCTCTCTTTGTGCATGACACAACAGCTAGGATAACTTCTCCGAGCTCTCTTTGTGCATGACACAACAGCTAGGATAATTTCTCCGGGCTCTCTTTGTGCATGACACAACAGCTAGGATAACTTCTCCGGGCTATCTTTGTGCATGACACAACAGCTAGGATAACTTCTCCAAGTTATCTTTGTGCATGACACAACAGCTAGGATAACTTCTCCGGGCTATCTTTGGGCATGACACAACAGCTAGGATAACTTCTCCGGACTATCTTTGTGCATGACACAACAGCTAGGATAACTTCTCCGGGCTATCTTTGTGCATGACACAACAGCTAGGATAACTTCTCATGGGCTATCTTTGTGCATGACACAACAGCCATGATAACTTCTCCGGGCTCCCTTTGTGCATGAGACAACTGCTATGATAACTTCTTCGGTCTCTCTTTGTGCATGACACAACAGCTAGGATGACTTTTCCGGGCTATCTTTGTGCATGACACAACAGCTAGGATAACTTCTCCGGGCTATCTTTGTGCATGACGCATCAGCTGTGATAACTTCTCAGGGCTATCTTTGTGCATGACACAACAGCTAGGATAACTTCTCCGGGCTATCTTTGTGCATGACGCATCAGCTGTGATAACTTCTCAGGGCTATCTTTGTGCATGACACAACAGCTATGATAACTTCTTCGGTCTCTCTTTGTGCATGACACAACAGCTAGGATGACTTTTCCGGGCTATCTTTGTGCATGACACATACCATTACCATACCATTGGCACCTTGCCGTCTTGACAGACGATAGTTTGTGCTTTAAAAAGGCATGACACAACAGCTAGGATAACTTCTCCGGGCTATCTTTGTGCATGACGCATCAGCTGTGATAACTTCTCAGGGCTATCTTTGTGCGTGACACAACAGATAGAATAACTTCTCCGGGCTATCTTTGTGCGTGACACAAAACTACTTGACCCTGTACACACGCGTGGTCGAGTGTCGAGTATATGGTGCTAAGCTTATATTTGTATTGACATGTCAGGTCTCGTGAGGGTGGGAAGAGGGTGGGAAGAGAGTGGGAAGTGGGTGGTAAGAGGGTGGTAAGAGGGTGGAAAGAGGATGGAAAGAGTGTGGGAAGCGTGTGGGAAGATGATGGGAAGAGGGTGTTGTTTATCCTAAAGGATAATTTCATTTGATCTGTTAATTAATTTGGTGTGGATTATATAAGGCTAGTGTATATTAATGTAAGCTTTTTACACGTGTCTCTGTCTTTCTCTGCTTCTCTGTTATTCATTCATTCCGTATCATCTCCTTTGCAGAATCTCGCTCCCATAACAACCTTCCGGAAAACCTCTCGATCATAAACAAGATGTCCCACGTCCGATACACCCATCTGGAGATCATCCGCCACATCCTGCACCCATTTTCTCTTTGGCCTTCCTCTTCCTCTCTTCCCAGGCATATGCCCCTCCATTATTGTTCTCTCCAAACTTTCATGACGTTTTAAGTGACCAAAATATTTCAATTGTCTTTATTTTATCGCCTTTAATGGCCAGCCTTCTTCAATATTTAGCTCTTGAAGTATGGATGCATTTGTTCTTTTCTTGACCCAAGATATTCTTAGAACTCGTCTATAACATTTATATTCAAAGGCATTTAGGCGCTGTTCAGCTTGTTTAGTAAGTGTCCAGGTCTCACAGGCGTATGTTGCAATGGGAAAGATGCATGCTCTTAAAAATCTAGTTTTTGTAGTTCTCTGTCTGTCCCACTCCATAATTTATTCAGTTGTTTTAGTCTATAAAGAGCAATTGATAGTCGTCGTTTAATTTCTTTCATTGTGTCACCGTTGTTGGTAATCAATGACCCAAGATATTCAAAATTTTCCACCACCCTCAATTTTTCCTCATTAACATATATGTCTTTGTCCATAGTAGTTTTATCTGTATGCATTATCTATGTTTTTGCTGTGTTAAGATATAAGTTTTGATGTTCACTATTCAATTGAGTTGAGGCTATTAGGTTTTATATACCATTTTGTGTTGATGATAGTAATACTGTATCATCAGCATACCGAATCACTGGTATGTCATGACCACCGATATTTAGGGCATCATATAGCTCTCTCTTTATATCATTTCTTACATTTCTGATTATATTTTCGGCGTACAGGTTAAACAAATAGGGGGACAGCACACATCCCTGACGGACTCCTTGCTTTATGTCAAACCAAATTCTTATGAGTTGTATTACTTGTGATGGAAAGCCCATATTCCTTATGATTTCCCAAAGTTTCTGATGTTGTACACAGTCAAATGCCTTTCTCTGTTATAGTATGAGTATATATATACTCCCTACATGGAGCATTAGATATATAAACCGTATACAGAACTTTACACACAAACACACACACGTATATACATATATATATATATATATATATATATATATATATATATATATATATATATATATATATATATATATATATATATATATATATATATATAGTTTAGTTTAGTTTAGTTTAGTCGATGGATCAACATCACGGCACACGGGCGGGTGCAACCCATAAGTGCTCCGTTCTCCTCCTAACTCCTCCTAACCTGAGTCTGTAGAAACTCAGCTCAGTGCACGAACTCCGTAGCACCGGCGAGGATCCTGAAATACTTTGGATATATGTGTTGGAAATACCATTCATTGGCACCTTGCCGTCTTGACAGACGATAGTTTGTGCTCTAAAAAGGCATAATAACTTTTAACTATGGCGGTAGCGAGTGTGACTGATAAGGCCAATTTGCGCTGTAAATGTCCGTTCACAGTGGGGGGTGCATGTGAACACGTGGTCATTTCCACCATCATGCACCATCTTACGTCTCAAACGCTTGGTGTGTGACTTTTCTGCAATAATTTTCTCCTTTGACTTTATTCCATTTCTGATATTTGCCCTCCATGCAACACGTTCAGCGGCGACTTGCTCCCAATGTGCATTATCAATGCCTGTATCAATCATGTCCCGCTTACACACATCTTTGTATCGTAGTAGAGGCCGACCCTGAGATCTCTTACCCATCTGTAATTCACCAAAAAAGATATCCTTTGGTATTCTACCATCATCCATCCTCCTAAGATGTCCTATCCATCTAAGTCTACGAAGACTGAGCATGGAATAAACTGTCACACAACCTGATCTTTCCAATACTTCAGTATTTGTGATTTTGTCTTGCCACTTAATACCAAGAATTCTTCGCAGACACCGCATATGAAAGCTGTTTAAATTGTTCTCTTGGTGTGAGTAAGTTGTCCAGGTTTCACTGCCATAGAGAAGAGTACTAAGGACACAGGCTTGATAGACAAGGACTTTTGTTTTGGCAGTAAGCTTCCTGTTCTCCCAGACTCTTTTTCTTAACCTGTTCATTGTTGTTGCTGCCTTACCAATCCGGATGTTGATTTCCTGATCTAGGGATAATTTGCTATTTACCACTGATCCTAGATATGTAAAATGGTCTACTATCTCTAGTTCGGCGTCGTCAATAAAGATTGATGGTACCCCATGTGCACCTTGTGACATAATCTGTGTCTTCTTTTTGCTAATTGTTAAACCAAATTCAGAACAAGCATTGGAGAATGCAGATAGTAGACATTGCAATTCTTCCTCAGAGTGGGTCGTAACTGCAGCATCATCTGCAAAAAGCAACTCTCTGATCAGTACCCTCCTAATTTTGGTCTTAGCCTTCAATCTCTGAGCATTGTAGAGGCCGCCATCTGAGCGTGAGTGAATGTATATACCACCATCCTGATCACGAAATGCATATTTCAGTAGAAGTGAAAAGTATATTCCAAAGAGGGTGGGAGCTAGTACACAACCTTGCTTAACTCCACTCTTGATTTCAAATTCTTCAGAAGTTGCACCATCAAACTTGATTATACCCTTCATGCCTGTGTGGAACGATTCCACAATGGACAGAAGAGTTGGTGGGCAGCCAATCTTCTTTAGTGCCTTGAACAGACCCTCACGACTGACCAAATCAAATGCCTTTGTGAGGTCGATGAAGGCAATAAACAGTGGTTGATTCTGTTCACGGCATTTTTCTTGCATTTGTCGCAATGAGAATATCATATCAGTGGTAGACCGGTTCTGTCGAAAGCCACACTGTGATTCGGGGTAGACTTGATCTCCTAGGACTTGAAGTCTGCGCAGAACAATTCTGGCAAATACTTTTCCAACAATGCACAGAAGTGAGATACCCCTATAGTTGTTACAGTCGCTCCGATCGCCCTTGTTCTTGTACAGCGTTATGATGTTTGAATCTTTGAAATCCTGTGGGACTTGTTCTAAACGCCAGCATAGCTCTATTAGCTGGTGGATCTGTAGAGTGAGTGTGTCTTGCCCACTCCTGATAACCTCTATTGGAATCCCATCCTTACCTGGAGCCTTGCCAGATGCAAGTTCATTTATAGCACACTTAACTTCTGTTATGGTGGGAAGTGTGTCCAGGTGGTCAAGAGTTGGTAGAGCCTCTATGGCGTTAAGGGCATCATCGGCTAGTTTGGTCTCACTTGAGTAAAGCTCCAAATAGTGCTCTACCCATCTGTCCATCTGCTGTTTCTTATCAGTGATGACTTCTCCAGTCAAGGTTTTCAGCGGTGCACTTCTTTTGATCACTGGAAATATATATATATATATATATATATATATATATATATATATATATATATATATATATATATATATATATATATATATATATATATATATATGGGCGGCGTGGTCTCGAGGTATGGTGTCCGCCTCGAGTGCTGGAGGTCCCGGGTTCAGGCCCCGGTGAGGACCGGGATTAATTTCACGTGGACTTCTAGTAATAAAATTGTCCCTGGTCTCTGGGTAGTGAGATCGGACACCCGTGTATATTGTTGCGCAAGTAAAAAATCCCTTGGCAGTTGGAAATCGAAAAAGAGTAGCCTAACGGCGCTGCCCGGACAAAATTTGAGTTAAAAATCTACCCAAAGTATTTCAGGAACCTCACCGGTGCTACGGAGTTCGTGCACTGAGCTGAGTTTCTCCAGACTCAGGTTTGAATTAGGAGGAGAACGGAGCACTTATGGGTTACACCCGTGTACCGTGATGTTGATCATCGACTAAACTAAACTAACTAAACTAAGACTATTAGATATATAACTACATATTACTACTCAACAACAGATTTGTTTGCAGCAGACGAGCGATATCTCCGGTGGGCCTTTTCTCGCTGGTTGCGGGATCCGCACAGAGTCAGGCGGAGAGTCTGACGGTAGTAAACGCTTACATTGGTCCAGACACTTACGATAGATAGGTGCACACGCTCATACAGGTCCGGACACAAAATTGAGGCCCTCGGGTGAGGGATATGCTGGACGCCTTTAAGTCAAATCCCTCGGATGTGAGGGTCTGGCCACCACTCAACTCATGCTCTTGGAGCTCTGATGCTGAGCCGCCAGCGTCTGCAGCCTACATTGTTCCAGACGTACTGGTTATCCTTTTCTCTGGAGTAAGCAAGGCAAGGCCGAGAGAGAGAACATGCTGCATGGGTAACACATGTTCTCTGAATCCATGCCCAGGTATTGTTCGGGGGAATTTTGGCCAAACTCCAATCCACATACTTTCGTCTGTCAAGACGGCAAGGTGCCACTCACTTAAAAAGAACATTGGTTATATAACCCGCACATAGAACCTTAGATATAAAACCCGTACATAAAATATTAAATATAACATATATATTAAACGTTAGATATATAACCCCAACACCGAAAACTAGATGAATATAGAATGTGGAAATTTCAGATGCATGTTTATCTAACCAACTAAAGCAAGAAATAAGACACCATTATCATTTGCCATGCCGTAAAGCTTGAGCGGTAATATCTCCCCATCTCACAAGATCAACGGAGACGTCGATTAACATTGGGACGCAGAGGTGTTTCCAAGGCACCAGGGCCGGGTTATATACTGGCCAAGACCTATTGACGCGTCCTCGCCGAGCGTCCTGGGCAACAGGTCCCTTCGGGGTCCTGGCTGAAGTCAATAGGATCGCCGATTCCTCCGAAGTCGGAGAGTGTCTGCCTGTATGGCGAGGAACCACCAGTCTGCACACCAATAAGCCAGACATGGGACAACGGATACTCACGCAAACCTCAGGTCCTGTATGACATCATACTGATGTTGGTCAACAGGATGCCTTCATCCGACATACAGGACTTTGCGTTGGAGCTCAAGCCAACGAACACAAGCAAGCAAGCAAGCACTGTGTTCTTTTCTCAGCCATGATAAGTATTTACTTCTCTAACGTCTCCTTGTTCTTTCCCCCTCAATCTTGTGACCATGTTCTAAAATGCAAGCAAGCACTGTGTTCTTTTCTCAGCCATGATAAGTATTTACTTCTCTAACGTCTCCTTGTTCTTTCCCCCTCAATCTTGTGACCATGTTCTAAAATGTATTTCTTCTCATAACATGTCCAAAACATTGTGAATGTCTACGTCTAATTCTCTGAAAGGTTTACGGTTTTCATCTGCGTCTTCTAAGACTGACTCACTGGTTTTTCTGTCTGTCCTTGGGATTCTTTGCATTTTCCCAAAATACAATATTTCCACTGCCATTATATGTTTCTCAGCTTGTCTGCTCGGTTTCCACATTTTACATCTATACAAAAGCACAGTATTTTTGTAGCACATCTACACTCTTTGCCCATTCTCATTGACATCTTTTTTATTGGTCAGTAAGTTTTCTATCTTGCAAAAGGCTACCTTTGCCTTAGCAATTCTTGCTCTATCATCGTCAAGGTACTCCCCCCCCCCCTTCCATCAGATATTATGACTGTACCCAGATAGCTGTACTGATTCTTTGGTTTAAGAATATTCCCATTTACCCGTATATTACATTGTGGTATTTCTTTCTTCTCAAAGACAACCATAATCTGTGTAGTTTACAATTTATTTATAACCCCAGTTGTTCACTGTGCACAATAACTGTATCTACTAAATGTTGCTGATCTTGCTCATTGTCTGCAATCAATATTGTATCATCCGCATATCTAATATGTTATGTCCCATAATTACAATTCCTCTCATAGACTCCAAATTTTTAATTACATTTTTATTCTATAGGGAAACAATATCTCGAGACATTACGCAATCCTGACGTATATTTCTTTTAATAGGCTAATATTGACCTTGGTTGTTATCAATTTTAATGGCAGTTTGTTGTTTCCAATGTATGCTTTTTACAAGTATAAGGTCTTTCCTATCAATTTGTAGATCTGCAAGCATCTTTATTTCTTTTTTCTTTCGTTTGCTTTTTATAATTATTAAATTGTAATAAAAAAAATAAAAAATACCGTCGGCGAGGATGGGATTCGAACCCACGCGGGGAGACCCCAATAGATTAGCAGTCCATCGCATTAACCACTCGGCCACCTCGTCACCCGACTGTCTGTCTGTCTGTCTGTCTGTCTGTCTAATCATTTATTGGTTGCAGTTAGAACAACCTCAGATAAACGAAGACCAACTTACAAAAAGCATTAGAAAGAGCACTTGAAAGATCTTTACATCTTCCCCAACAATTAACTTGGGTAAATGGAGCAGCGGCAGAAGCAGCAGAAGAAGAAGAAAAAGGAGGAGTAGGAGCTGGGAGGAGGAAGAGGGAGGTGGAGGAGGAAGGAGGAGGGAGGAGTAGGAGGGAGGAAGAGATATGCGGAGAGAGGAGGAGGAGGGAAGAGGAGGAAGGAGGAGGAGTAGCAGGGAGGAGGAGGGATTAGGAGGAGGAGAGAGGAGGAGGGAGGAGGAGTGAGGAGGAGGAAGGAGGAAGGAGGAGGATGAGGGAGGAGGAGGAGGCAGGAGGAGGGAGGAGGAGGTGGGAGGAGGAGGGGAGGAGGAGGGGGAGGAGGAAGAGGGACGAGGAGGGAGGAGGAAGAGGGAGAAGGAAGGAGAAGGAGGAAGGAGAAGGAGGAGGGAGAAGGAGGGAGGAGAAGAACGCAGGAGGAGGAGGGGGAAGGGAGGGAGGAGGAGGGAGGAGGAGAGGGAGGAGGAGGGAGATGGAGGAGGAGGGAGGAGGGAGGAGGAGGAGGGAGGAGGAGAGAGGAGGAGGCGGAGGGAGAAGGAGGAGGGAGGAGGAGGGAGGAGGGAGAAGGAGGAGGGAGAAGGAGGAGGGAGGAGAAGGAGGGGGAGGAGGAAGAGGAGGGAGGATGAGGAGGGAGGAGGAGGAAGAAGGAGGAGGAGGAGGGATGTGGAGGGAGGAGAAGGAGGGAGGAGGAGGAAGGAGGTAGAGGGAGGAGGAGGAGGGAGGAGGAGAGAGGATGAGGAGGGAGGAGAAGGGAGGAGGAGGGATGAGGAGGGGGAGGAGAAGGGAGGAAGAGGGAGGAGAAGGAGGAGGAGGAGGGAGGAAGAGGGAGGAGGAGGGAGGAGGGGAGGACGTAGGAGGAGGAGGGAGGAGGAGGGAGGAGGAGGAGGGAGTAGGAGGAGAAGGGAGGAGGAGAAGGGAGGAGGAAGGAAGAGGTATGATTAGGAGGAGGGAGGAGGGCGAGGAGGCAGGAGGAGGAAGAGGAGGAAGAGGGAGGAGGAGGAAAGAGGAGGAGGAAGGAGGAGGAAGAGGGAGGAGGAGGGAGGAGGAGGGAGGAGGAGGAGGAGAAGAGGGAAGAGGAGGAGGAGGGGAGGAGAGGGAGGGGAAGAGGAAGAGGGTAGGAGGTGGAGGAGGGGGAGGAGGAGGAGGAGGAATATAACGCATATGCCTGTAGATTTAATAATGGCTGAAGTTGTTCCATGTCTTCTTAGAGTTGGCGACAGTGTAAAGAAATATAAAATCTTCAAACTTGATAGAGATAAGGTAACTATTATTTATTTATTCTTTAAGCACAAAAATATGAGTTACAATGTTATGCATTATGCATTATTTTTATGAAAACTTTGAAAATGCCTTAAAGATTGTATCACTACTTATTATAACTCATATGCCGGTATATAACTATGGACTAAGAGTTTACAAATCTTTGAAAACGATGCCACAATATGACTATAAGTTATACAGAAAAGTTATGCCCCTTGAAATAACTTTTACAGAGTTAAGTCCCCTCGCTGTATAGAACTTACAATGAAAAATGGAAAATTAAATAATATTGGGTAAGCAGCCGATTTCACACTAAAAAATATCACAGTGGGCTGCGCTGGAATGACAGGAAGACGTGTAGAAAATTTCATCTCAATCGGATGGGCCGTTCGCGAGCGCATAAAGGACATACGGACATACAGACAGATGGAGATCGCCTTTTATATATAAGACTAGCTGACACGGCCCGGCTTCGCCCAGACTCTGGTGGGGAGCATCTCATTTAATTCATATAAGTAGTCATATAAGCTCCGGTTCCCGACTGTCTGTCTGCTCTGTCTGTCTATCTATCTGTCTGTCTGTCTGTCTGTCTGTCTGACCCGGCCCAGCCCATGGTGGAGAGCATCTCATTTAAATCATATAAGTAGTCATATAAGATCCCGTTCCCGACTATCTGTATGTCTGTCTGTCTTGGGTAAATGGAGGAGGGAGGAGGAAGAGGGAGGTGGAGGAGGGAAGAGGAGCGAGGAGGAGGAGGGAGGAGACAGGAGGAATAGGAGGGAGGAGGAGGGATTAGGAAGAGGAGGGAGGAGTAGGGTGGAGGAGGAGGGGGAGGAGGAGGGAGGAGGAAGAGGGAGAAGGAGGGAGGAGGAGATCGCAGGAGGAGGAGGAGGAGGAGAGGGAGGAGGAGGAGGGAGAGGGAGGAGGAGGGAGGAGGAGGAGAGAGTAGGCGGAGGGAGGAGGCGGAGGGAGCAGGAAGAGGGAGGAAGAGGGAGGAGGAGGAGGGAGGAGAAGGAGGAGGGAGGAGTAGAGAGTGGGAGGAGGGAGGAGGCGGAGGGAGGAAGAGGGAGGAGGAAGAGGGAGAAGGAGGAGGGAGGAGAAGGAGGGAAGAGGATGAGAGGGAGGAGGAGGAAGAGGGAGGAGGAGGAATGTGAAGGGAGGAGGAGGGAGGAGGAGGAGGAGGGAGGAGGATAGGAGGAGGAGGAGGGATGAGGAGGAAGAGGGAGGAGGAGGAATGTGAAGGGAGGAGGAGGGAGGAGGTAGAGAGAGGAGGAGGAGGGAGGAGGAGAATGGAGGAGGAGGGATAAGGAGGAGAGGGAGGAGGAGGGGGAGGAGGGAGGAAGAAGGAGGAGGGAGGAAGAAGGAGGAGGGAGGAAGACGGATGAGGGGGAGGAGGGCAGGGGTAGGCAGGGGGAGGAGGAGAAGGGAGGAGAAGTTAGGAGGAGGAGGGAGCAGGAGGAAGGAGGAGGGGAGGAGGAGGAGGAAGAGGGAGGAGGAGGGAGGAGGAAGAGAGAGGAGGGAGGAGGAGGAGGAGGAGGGAGGAGGCAGAGGGAGAAGGAGGAAGGAGGAGGAGGAAGGAGGGAGAGGAAGGAGGGAGGATGAGGAGGGAGGAGGAGGAGGAGGGAGGGTGAAGGAGGAGGGGGGAGGAGGGAGGGGGAGGAGGAGGGAGAAGGAGGAGGAGGGAGGAGGGAGGAGGAGAACGTAGGTGGGGGAGGATGGAGAAGGGAGGAGGAGAGGGAGGAGGAGGGAGGAGGAGGAGAGAGGAGGTGGAGGGAGAAGGAGGAGGGAGGAAGACGGTAGAAGGAGGAGGGAGAAGGAGGGAGGAGGAGACAGGAGGAATAGGAGGGAGGAGGAGGGATTAGGAAGAGGAGGAGGAGTAGGGTGGAGGAGGAGGGGGAGGAGGAGGAAGGAGGAAGAGGGAGAAGGAGGCGAGGAGGAGAGAGGAGGAGGAGGAGGAGGAGGAGAAGGGAGTAGGAGGAGGGGAGAGGGAGGAGGAGGGAGGAGGAGGAGAGAGTAGGGCGGAGGGAGGAGGCGGAGGGAGCAGGAAGAGGGAGGAGGAAGAGGGAGAAGGAAGAGGGAGAAGGAGGAGGGAGGAGGAAGGAGGAGTACGAGAGTGGGAGGAGGGAGGACGGCGGAGGGAGGAAGAGGGAGGAGGAAGAGGGAGAAGGGAGGAGGAGGGAGGAGGTAGTAGGATGATTGATTGCCATCCCACCAGGTTAATATGTTATCGCGGACCTCAGAGAGAAGTGTCTATGTAGAAGACCATTTCCTGGACGTACGTATTTTGGGAGGGGGAGGAGGGAGGAGAGGAGGAGGAAGAAGAAAAAAAAAACTACGACAGTTGGCATCTCTGGAATGAAAGGAAGGCGTGTAGAAAATTTCATCTCAATCGGATGGGCCGTTCGCGAGCGCATAAAGGACATACGGACAGAGATACATAAATACATACAGAGATACATACGCACAAGTCTTTTTTATATATAAGACTAGCTGACCCGGCCAGGCTTCGCCCAGTCCTTGGTGGGGAGCATCCTCATTTAATTCATATAAGTAGTCATATAAGTTCCCGTTCCCGTTACCGACTATCTGTCTGTCTGTCTGTCTGTCTGTCTGTCTGTCTGTCTGTCCTGTCTGTCTGTCTGTCTGTCTGTCTGTCTGACCCGGCCCGGCATCGCCCAGCTCCTGGTGTTTAGCATCTCATTTAATTCATATAAATAGTCATATAAGCTTACGTTCCCGTTCCCGACTATCTATCTGTCTGTCTGTCTGTCTATCTGTCCTGTCTGTCTGTCTGATCGGGCCCCGACTTTGCCCAGCCCCTGATGGGGAGCATCTCATTTAATTCATATAAGTAGTCATATAAGTTCCCCGTTCCCGACTGTCTGCTCTGTCTGTCTGTCTGTCTGTCTGTCTGTCTGTCTGTCTGTCTGTCTAATCATTTATTGGTTGCAGTCTAGAACAACCTTAGATAAACGAAGACCACACTTACAAAAAGCATTAGAAAGAGCACTTGAAAGATCTTTACATCTTCCCCTACAATTAACTTGGGTAAATGGAGCAGCGGCGCAGCAGCAGCAGAAGAAGAAGAAAAAGGAGGAGTAAGAGCTGGGAGGAGGAAGAGGGAGGTGGAGGAGGGAGGAGGAGGGAGGAGTAGGAGAGGAGGAAGAGATAGGCGGACGAGAGAGGAGGAGGAGGGAACGAGGAGGGAGGAGGAAGGAGGAGGAGTAGTAGGGAGGAGGCGCGATTAGGAGGAGGAGAGAGGAGGAGCAGGGAGGAGGAGGGAGGAGGAGGAAGGAGGAGGACTTAGGGAGGAGGAGGAGCAGGAGGATGGAGGAGGAGCGGTGTGAGAAGGAGGGGAGGAGGAGGGGGAGGAGGAAGAGGGAGGAGGAGGGAGGAGGGGGAGGAAGAGGGAGGAGGAAGAGGGAGGAGGAAGGAGAAGGAGGAGGAGGAGGAAGAAGGAGGGAGGAGAAGAACGCAGGAGGAGGAGGGGAGGAGGAGGAGAGGAGGAGGCGAGGAGGAGAGGGAGGAGGAGGAGATGGAGGAGGAGGGAGGAGGAGGGGGAGGAGGGAGGCAGGAGGAGGACGAGAGGAGGAGGAGGGAGGAGGCGGAGGGAGAAGAGGAAGGAGGGAGGAGGAGGGAGGAGGAAGAGGGAGAAGGAGGAGGGAGAAGGAGGAGGGAGAAGAAGGAGGAGGGAGAAGGAGGCGGGAGGATAAGGAGGGGGAGGAGGAAGGAGGGAGGATGAGGAGGGAGGAGGAGGAAGAGGGAGGAGGAGGAGGGATGTGGAGGGAGGAGGAGGGAGGAGGAGGAGGAGGAGGAGGAGGAGGAAGGAAGGAGCCGGGCGGAGAGGGAGGAGGAGAGAGGATGAGGAGGAGGAGGAGGAGAAGGGGAGGAGGAGGGAAGAGGAGGAGGGAGGAGGAGGAGGAGGGAGGAGAAGGAGGAGGAGGGAGGAAGAGGGAGGGAAGGAGGAGGAGGGAGGAGTGGAGGACGTAGGAGGAGGAGGGAGGAGGAGGGAGGAGGAGGGAGTAGGAGGAGAGAGGAGGAGAAGGGAGGAGGAAGGAAGAGGACGTGATTAGGAGGAGGGAGGAGGGCGAGGAGGCAGGAGGAGGAAGAGGGAGGAAGAGGGAGGAGGAGGAAAGAGGAGGAGAGGAGGAGGAAGAGGGAGGAGGAGGAGAAAGAGGGAGAGGGGATGGAGGAGGGAGGGAGGAGGCGGAGGGGAAGAGGAAGAGGGTAGGAGGTGGAGGAGGGTGAGGAGGAGGAGGAATATAACGCATATGCCTGTAGATTTAATAATGGCTGAAGTTGTTCCATGTCTTCTTAGAGTTGGCTACAGTGTAAAGAAATATAAAATCTTCAAACTTGATAGAGATAAGGTAACTATTATTTATTTATTCTTTAAGCATAAAGAGATGAGTTACAATGTTATGCATTATGCATTATTTTTATGAAAACTTTGAAAATGCTTAAAGATTGTATCATTATTTATTATAACTCATATGCCGGTACATAACTATGGACAAAGAGTTTATAAATTTTTGAAAACGATGCCACAATATGACTATAAGTTATACAGAAAAGTTATGCCCCTTGAAATAACTTTTACAGAGTTAAGTCCCCTGAGATATATAAAATTATAATGAAAAATGAAAAATGAAATAAAATTGGGTAAGCAGCCGATTTCACACTCTAAAAACTATCACAGTTGGCTGTCTGGAATGAAAGGAAGACGTGTAGAAAATTTCATCTCACATCGGATGGGCCGTTCGCGAACGCATAAAGGACATACGGACATACAGACGGAGATTGCCTTTTATATATAAGACTAGCTGACACGGCCCGGCTTCGCCAGACTCTGGTGGGGGAGCATCTCATTTCAATTCATATAAGTAGTCATATAAGCTCCCGTTCCCGACTGTCCTGTCTGTCTGTCTGTCCTATCTATCTGTCTGTCTGTCTGTCTGTCTGCTCTGACCCGGCCCACGCCATGGTGGAGAGCATCTCATTTAAATCATATAAGTAGTCATATAAGATCCCGTTCCCGACTATCTGTATGTCTGTCTGTCTTGGGTAAATGGAGGAGGGGAGGAGGAAGAGGGAGGTGGAGGAGGGAAGAGCGAGGGAGGAGGACGGGAGGAGGAGACAGGAGGAATAGGAGGGAGGAGGAGGGATTAGGAAGAGGAGGGAGGAGTAGGGTGGAGGGGAGGGAGGGGGAGGAGGAGGGAGGAGGAAGAGGAGAGAAGGAGGGAGGAGGAGATCGCAGGAGGAGGAGGAGGAGAGGGAGGAGGGAGGAGAGGGAGGAGGAGGGAGGAGGAGGAGAGAGTAGGCGGAGGAGGCGAGGAGGCGGAGGGAGCAGGAAGAGGGAGGAAGATGGAGGAGGAGGAGGGAGGAGAAGGAGGTGGGAGGAGTAGAGAGTGGGAGGACGGAGGAGGCGGAGGGAGGAAGAGGGAGGAGGAAGAGGGAGAAGGAGGAGGGAGGGAGAAGGAGGGAAGAGGCATGAGAGGAGGAGGAGGAAGAGGATGTGAAGGGAGGAGGAGGGAGGAGGCTAGAGGAGGAGGAGGAGGAGGGAGGAGGATAGAGGAGGAGGAGGGAGGAGGAGGAAGAGGGAGGAGGAGGAATGTGAAGGGAGGAGGAGGGACGGAGGTAGAGAGAGGAGGAGGAGGAGAGGAGGAGAATGGAGGAGGAGGGATGAGGAGGAGAGGGAGGAGGAGGGGAGAGGAGGGGGAGGAGAGAGGGAGGAAGAAGGAGGAGAGGAGGAGGAGAAGGAGAGGGGAGGAGGGAGGAGGTAGGACGGGGCGAGGAGGAGAGGAGGAGAGATGGGCAGAGGAGGAGGAGGGAGGAGGAGGAGAGAGGAGGAAGAGGGCAGGAGGAGAGAGGAGGAAGAGCAGATCATGGGAGAGGAAGAGAGAGGAGGGAGGAGGAGGGAGGACGAGCCTAGGCGGCCGAGAGGAGGAGGAGGGAGGAGGAGGAGTAG
>OY992891.1:93791310-93803810 GCA_963921405.1 Cepaea hortensis
GGAGGGGTAGGCGGAGGGAGGAGGCGGAGGGAGCAGGAAGAGGGAGGAAGAGGGAGGAGGAAGAGGGAGAAGAGGGAGGAGAAGGAGGAGGAAGCGGAGGAGGAGGATGGAGGTGGGAGGAGGGAGGAGGCGGAGGGAGGAAGAGGGAGGAGGAAGAGGAGAAGGGAGGAGGAGGGAGGAGGTAGTAGGATGATTGATTGCCATCCCACCAGGTTAATATGTTATCGCGGACCTCAGAGAGAAGTGTCTATGTAGAAGACCATTTCCTGGACGTACGTATTTTGGGAGGGGAGGAGGGAGGAGGGAGGAGGAGGAAGAAGAAAAAAAAACTACGACAGTTGGCATCTCTGAATGAAAGGAAGGCGTGTAGAAAATTTCATCTCAATCGATGGGCCGTTCGCGAGCGCATAAAGGACATACATACATACATACAGAGATACATAAATACATACGCAAATACGCACATCCTAATTTATATATAAGATAATGTTCTCTGTATTGGTTATATTTCTAAGTTTCTTTGTGTGTGTTATATATCTAAGGTATGTATAATGTTGCCGGTCTCTCTGGCTGTGGGGTTACAACACTTTCTCTCTGTAATCCCGTTTATCACGCAGAGTCTCGCAGCGGAGCGAGAACTGAGGTGGTTCGACCCCGCTCGTGACTTGCGGATACTGAGCCGGCCGCTCAGAAAGCAATGGCAAACTACTGAGCGTAATCTTGCCAAGAGATCAACAGACAGCTGAAAGATGCTGCTGTTGACAGCTAAGTCCTGTAAAAGGATACGCAAAAAACAACATGTATAATGTTAATAATAATGTTGTATATTAAATATATTTCTGGAAAATAAATGTGAAACAAAGAAAGTAGGGCAGGACAAACGATTAAACAACCGCTTGGTGGAACAATGAAGTTAAAGATAGCATTTTCAAAAAGAAGGTAGCGTTCAAAAAATGAATCACAAATAAATCTGAGCAAGACTATGTTACTTATAGAATAGCACGACGAAATGCCAACCGAACAATTAGAGCATCTAAAGATGAATCCTGGAGAATATACGGTGAACAGATGGCGACCCTTAGCAAGGACTACCCAAGAGAATGTTATAAACGTGTCAATACAATGAGAAACAGAGATACATGCTACAACCCAACCATCATAACAAACAGTAAAAGAGGTATACTATTATTTAATCCATAACAAAGACTAGCAAGGTGGACAGAATACTTTCAAGAACTTCTTAAACTAGCAAGGTGGACAGAATACTTTCAAGAACTACTTAACCCTACATATAACATAGACAACCTCACTTTTGTGGCTAAAAGCCATGGACAACAAAAACCAAATTTTATACCTGCAGAGGTCAAAGCAGTTATACAGAAAAGTCTAAAAACAAATCACCGGATCCAGATGGAATAACCACAGAAGCTATTCAGGCTTGTGGGAAACAGGAGTTAAATGGCTTATACTTCTTCTTCTTCTTCGTTCATCCGAGTTGTTTTTTCGGATGTGATTGCGTTGTGCCTGTTTACAGCAGAGCTGCGTTCTTGCGCCGTTAGGCCGACACATCCGACTTCTGCGGGCATTTGTTAATCGGGTAACCTTCCTGGGAATGGCTTATACGACTTTTTAATATATCATGGGAAGAAAGAAAAGTCCAAGATGATTGGCAGCAAGCAATAATACTACAATATGGAAAAAGAAAGGCGATATGAGAGTGCGAAACATACAGAGGTATTTCACTCCTGAGCCATATAGGGAAAATGTATGCAAAACTATTGGAACAAAGAGCTAGACCCATAGTTGAACAACAGTTAAGCAAAGTACAATTCGGTTTTCGGAAAGGTAAAAGTTGCACTGATGCACTATTTACACTTAGACACATATGTGAAAAAAAACTATCGAATATAGCATATTGTGTTTGTAGATCAGGAAAAGGCTTTCGATAGATTAGACAAATACAAATTATGGACCATCTTGAAGACTATGAGATACAAGGGCAATTGCTAGAAAACATCATAGCCATGTACCACTCGAACCGAAATGCAGTAAGAACACAAGAAGGTATATCAGATATGTTCACAGTCAATACAGGAGTGAGGCAGGGATGTGTGCTCTCTCCCCTGCTATTTAATATCTACATGGACGGAATATCCAAAGAAGCAAGCCTTGACAGCACAGATTCAGAAATTTGGAACTTTTTACTCATATGAAACAATTGATTCACAGGAAATAAATGAACTTCTATTTGCAGACGATCAGTGCCTGTTTTACAGCGATGAAGGCAGACTACAAAATCATATACTAATCTGAATTCAACATGCAGCATATACAATATGAGTATAAACACAGCCAAAACCGAAATAATGCAAGTTAGCAGATCGCCTGGTCCATTAAGTATACAGATAATAGCACAACTCTGAAACAAGTTAAAGAGTTCAAATATCTTGAAGTATGATCAAAGAAGATGGCAGATTGGACAGAGAAATCGAAATCAGATGTCAAAAAGCTAGTGCACTTACATATCAACTATCACCCTTACTGAACATCCAAATATACACATGTCCGCAAAACGATAGATAATAAACAGCATATTCCCACCAACCTTATGCTATCAATTTCAAATTTGCTCTTTATCCAAACCACACTTTCACAAAATCAACACCTGCGAGCTGAGATGCCTGAGGAGAGCTGCCAACTTAACAGTTCGTGACTGAGTAAGAAATGTTGTTATCAGACAGACAGTGGGATCAACACCTTGTGCCACATTTATTGAAAGACAGAAGATCAAATGGTTTGGCCAAGTCATTAGAATGCAACACCATCACTACCATCACTGCCTTACATCTAATATCATCTGCGACAAGACCAAGAGAACGTCCAAGAAGAAAATGGATTGACGACATCAAGGACATTGTACAATCACACGGAATGATACTACCAGTGCCGCCCACTGGAGCGCAAATGTTTCTACCACGACGCTTGACGGCAGAAATGGAAGATTATTATATATATATAATGTTCGTATATGAGTTATATGTAGAATGTTCCATGCCGGTAAGGTTAACCCGGTCAACAAATGTCTGCAGAAGTCGGATGTGTCGGCCTAACGGCGCAAGAACGCAGCTCTGCTGTAAACAGGCACAACGCAGTCACGTCCGAAAGAAAAATCCGGATGAACGAAGAAGAAGAAGAAGAAGAAGAAGAAGAAGAAGAAGAAGAAGAAGAAGAAGAAGAAGAAGAAGAAGAAGAAGAAGAAGAAGAAGAAGAAGAAGAAGAAGAAGAAGAAGAAGAAGAAGAAGAAGAAGAAGAAGAAGAAGAAGAAGAAGAAGAAGAAGAAGAAGAAGAAGAAGAAGAAGAAGAAGAAGAAGAAGAAGAAGAAGAAGAAGAAGAAGAAGAAGAAGAAGAAGAAGAAGAAGAAGAAGAAGAAGAAGAAGAAGAAGAAGAGAAGAAGAAGAAGAAGAAGAAGAAGAAGAAGAAGAAGAAGAAGAAGAAGAAGAAGAAGAAGAAGAAGAAGAAGAAGAAGAAGAAGAAGAAGAAGAAGAAGAAGAAGAAGAAGAAGAAGAAGAAGAAGAAGAAGAAGAAGAAGAAGAAGAAGAAGAAGAAGAAGAAGAAGAAGAAGAAGAAGAAGAAGAAGAAGAAGAAGAAGAAGAAGAAGAAGAAGAAGAAGAAGAAGAAGAAGAAGAAGAAGAAGAAGAAGAAGAAGAAGAAGAAGAAGAAGAAGAAGAAGAAGAAGAAGAAGAAGAAGAAGAAGAAGAAGAAGAAGAAGAAGAAGAAGAAGAAGAAGAAGAAGAAGAAGAAGAAGAAGAAGAAGAAGAAGAAGAAGAAGAAGAAGAAGAAGAAGAGAAGAAGAAGAAGAAGAAGAAGAAGAAGAAGAAGAAGAAGAAGAAGAAGAAGAAGAAGAAGAAGAAGAAGAAGAAGAAGAAGAAGAAGAAGAAGAAGAAGAAGAAGAAGAGAAGAAGAAGAAGAAGAAGAAGAAGAAGAAGAAGAAGAAGAAGAAGAAGAAGAAGAAGAAGAAGAAGAAGAAGAAGAAGAAGAAGAAGAAGAAGAAGAAGAAGAAGAAGAAGAAGAAGAAGAAGAAGAAGAAGAAGAAGAAGAATGTTATATGTGTGTGTTATATATCTAATGTTCTAATTTCAGGTTATATATCTAATGTTATATGTTGAGTTGAGATGAGTCAAAAACATAGCACTCGGGACATTTCAATACGTGCTCCTTCCTCATCTTCAACAGCCAGTGACGAGTCCCAATACTACTTGTACCAGTAGGAGAATTAATTGCCTGTCTGACCTTTCCTATGAGTCCTGAGAATTGGCCAGATCCTCTGGAACTCTCTGCAGCACCATATCGTCAAGTCGTGATGATCCATCTCTTCTTCTGCACTATACACACGATTCCAAAGGATACCCACCACATCTGCCTTATCATGCACCAATACCCCTACAAGTGGTACAAACCCGGGCAGTCTGTCTGTCTGTTCGTTTCCAAGCACACCTGCATGTCCTGTGGAAAATAATCCAATAGATGATCTAAATCTTTAATTGTTGAATGGAAGCCTGTCGTTCTGCCTGAAGCATGCCTGTCTTCACTTTCCTTTTTATACTTTATGGCCGCGTCCTTCGGTTCACGAGTGAAAGTTTTCGGAGACTCCAGTGTGTACAAATATGAACAGGTCATATGACCTGTCGCTAGAGCTACGGAGTTCGTGCTTTGTGCGACGCTTTATACTCTGCGGAAAGAGACCGAGCTATATGGGATAAAACCCGGTGCAATGAAGTCGACATTGTCGACTTTTAAGCGACTTTTTTTTCTCATACTTCGTGAGTCCGTTACAATCAAGATGTGCATGGTCTGTTTCTATGCCAGCCAGGAAAATGCCGCTGTGACTTCCTCCACCTCCATTCTCAGACTAGGTGCTTTGGTATTATATGCCATGCTCTCCTGCACCAATCACCGTCAACTAACCCTAGCCACAAGCCCCCAGACACTTCTTTCATTTCTTAGCGCAGATCCATCAATGTAGATGATGCAATTCATGGCGGCGAATTGTGGTGAATCAATTGTTGCATCTCCCTTACAATGCAGCCTGCTGGTCAATCCCTGCATTCCTGTTCCAATGTTAGTATGACCTTATTATGAATTGAAAACAGTTAGGTTTATTTAGCTCCTGCGAAAAAAAGAGACGTAATAGACACAGACACAATGTACATACCTTACAAAAAAAAACTCCATCTTAGGTGAAACGTATCCAAAAAACCATAAACAAAAACAATCAATCAATATATAATACTGAAGTATTAAAATAAAACAATAAGTATTACAGGACAACAAAGCACGGTCGACGTTTCGGTTATACAAACCTTTATCAAAGACAGGACAACACAAACAGATAAAAAGCTAAATAAAACACAAAACAAAAATAAAGATAAAACACAGCTTCTAGTTGGCAGAAAAGAAACAAAAATGGTGATTTGAACCGGTTCAGAAAGGCGCTCTTGGGCTACAAAAGTTTGTGTTGCCAAATGGTGTGCAAACAGTCGGATATGAATAAAATACAGGGCAAATAGTAAAGTTATACCGTGGCATCAACAACCGTATTGATTCCTGCTGGGTGAATGCAACCCAGAGAGTTTATTAATTGGCTTTAAATTTTAAGTCTAATGGAGTTGTTACAGAAGCAAGGTTTCAATGCTGTGACCTTATTATGACCTGGCATTCTGACCAACTCCTCTCCTCTCCCAATGTTCTAAAGCAGGCACACTTCTCTGATTGTATGGCCTATGTTCGAATTATATATATATATATATATATATATATATATATATATATATATATATATATATATATATATATATATATATATATATATACACACACACTATCTGACCCGGCCCGGCTTCGCCCAGTCCCTGGCGGGGATCTATCTATCTATCTATCTATCTATCTATCTATCTATCTATCTATCTATCTATCTATCTATCTATCTATCTATCTATCTACCTACCTACCTATCTATCTATCTATCTATCTATCTATCTATCTATCTATCTAACTATCTATCTATCTATCTATCTATCTGTCTGTCTGTCTGTCCTTTCATCCGTCCGTCCGTCTGTCAATATATCTATGTTCTATCTGTCATTTTTTCTATCTCTCTAAACCATTTGTATTATTTTTTGTCCGTCCCTCCTTCCGTCTATCTACCTGTCTATCCTTCTGTCTGTCCTTCTTGACTGTCCTCTCTAGAATGTGTGTAATTTTGTTTGTCTGACTGCTTGTCTGTTCACTAGTGTTTGTATTATAGATTTATCGCTCTAAGTAGCCTGATCACTCTTCCTGTCCACCCCCACTCTCACTGTATCTCTGTCATCTTTCTCTCTATCTCCCTGTCTCCCCCCCCCCTTCCCCGTAATTCCCTACCCTCCTACCTATACATTCACACAAATATATGTAATGCTAATGTTAAAATTTCGTCCACCCTGTCCGACAACAAATACCCACTGCCACTATAATTTTTCAAGACCATAACTTATCGTAACCAGCCATTTAAAAACAATATCAGCCGCGGGAATGCCAAATAATCTTAGATGCAGACACAATTATTACTAACTACAAGAATAACGTTATGTGTGTGTGTTTTTTTTTTTTTTTTGGTGCTTATCTCATACAGGACGTTGCAGTCAAAGTCAGCGTTTTTCAGCTGCTGTTGATGTACTACACAAGATTACGCTCAGTAGTTTGCCATTGCTTTCTGAGCGACCGGCTCCCATACCCCGTAAGTTACCAACGCGGCGAGAACCATTACCGATTCTCGCGCAGGTTACGTTACTCGCGAGAATATACGGGATTACAGAGAAAGACGTTAAACTCTACGCCAGAGAGACCGGCCAGAGAAGTTCAAAGAATATAAAAATGTAATATATTGAAAAACAAATTTGTCGTTTTGTATAAGTCCCTGGCGTGTTTAGAAAAATGAGATAACGTTTGTCATGTGAGAAAACGTTGAGAAATAATTAACAAAGACATTCAATAACAATTTCGCTGCGTAAAATTGTCTGCGGTATATTTATTTTCTTTTATTTCATGCAATGCCATCTTTCAAACTAAGTGCACTATACATTCAGAGAAAAGGTCATGTTTGAAACTGTCTTAAAATTCCGATGCAAATAATACATGTCGCTTTGTATTATGTAATTGTGTACAGAAAAGACATACAATATTTTAATTATTAACAGACGCTGGGAAGAAGAGAAGATATATCGGATGCCATAGAAGTTAGAAACATTAGAGGAGCCTTTAACATCATCGCATACAGCAGATTAACAATAAGTGATCGAGGTAAAAAGACAACAACAAACAAACTTGCCTTTAGGCACGTTTGGGAAATAATATCTGGACATTACTTGTAAATTGTAGATTTATTACCACTGCCTTAGACATTATACAAAACATACAGACACAACTATTACCCGTACATAGAATCTTATATATATATATAAAGACGATGTATGTATGTGTGTAGGGATGTATTTGATGCGTTCGATAACGGTCCATCCGATTGAGATGAAATTTTCTACATGTATTCTTTTCATTCCCGTGCAGCTAACTGTCATAGTTTGTTAGTGTAGAATCAGCTATTTACTTACTAAAATTGTATATTTAAATTTACATTATCATTTATATATAGCGAGGGGACTTAACTTAAGGAAAGTTATTTCAAGGGGCATAACTTTTAATAGCATTGCTATATATTTTATATATAGATTGTTGCATTGTTTTCAAAGATTTATAAACTCTTTGTCTACAGTTATTTACAGGCATATGAGTTATAATAAATAATGATATAATCTTTAAGGCATTTTCAAAGTTTTCATAAAAATAATGCATCTATTTAAATAGTGAAAATTTTCTAACTCATCTTTTTATTTTTCTTCAACAGAACATTATTTTTTGTTTTTGTTTTTAACATTCTCATATGTATTGCGCGTTACACCCACGTTGAGTATTTATGATGCCCATGTTAAACATTTCCTCAACGAGTTACTTTTCATGCATTTTAATGCTTATTGTTCTTTTGTTGTCAAAGAATTGCTTCATAAGAGATGTTGAATGAAAGAATGTATGAGAGGAAATAGAGAAGAAGGGCAGAATGTAGGACGGGCCTGCGAAAGATTTTCGTTCGTTAAAAAAAAAAGTAATTTTTTGTGAGAGAAAGTTAGTTGCATATCGTTTGCAGTACTCTGCAGTCAACCCACCACCCACCATTTATTGGCTGTTCGCGATATCTTGGTAAGTTTACTTTAGATGGATCTCTTCCAATCATATTTTCTACTATTAATCTATCTATTCTTCTATTCTATCTATATTTTTAACGGGAACGGGCCGAACATAGATAGATAGATAGATAGATAGATAGATAGATAGATAGATAGATAGATAGATAGATAGATAGATAGATAGATAGATAGATAGATAGATAGATAGATAGATAGATAGATAGATAGATAGATAGATAGATAGATAGATAGATAGATAGATAGATAGATAGATAGATAGATAGATAGATAGATAGATAGATAGATAGATAGATAGATAGATAGATAGATAGATAGATAGATAGATAGATAGATAGATAGATAGATAGATAGATAGATAGATAGATAGATAGATAGATAGATAGATAGATAGATAGATAGATAGATAGATAGATAGATAGATAGATAGATAGATAGATAGATAGATAGATAGATAGATAGATAGATAGATAGATAGATAGATAGATAGATAGATAGATAGATAGATAGATAGATAGATAGATAGATAGATAGATAGATAGATAGATAGATAGATAGATAGATAGATAGATAGATAGATAGATAGATAGATAGATAGATAGATAGATAGATAGATAGATAGATAGATAGATAGATAGATAGTTGGGAACAGGAACGGGAGCTTATATGACTACTTATATGAATTAAATTAGATGCTCCCCATCAGGGGCTGGGCGAAGCCGGGACAGACAGACAGACAGACAGACAGACAGACAGACAGACAGATAGACAGACAGTCAGTCAGACAGACAGACAGACAGACAGACATACAGACAGGGCGAAGTCGGGCCGGGTCGGACAGACAGACAGACAGACAGACAGACAGACAGACAGACAGACAGACAGACAGACAGACAGACAGACAAGTTAGCAAACAGGCAGACAGACAAATATAATCTATTCCCTAGTTAAGAAGAAATACATTACACTGATGCATAATTATTCTCTCAAAACTGGCAATAATTGTTTCTTCCACAAGTGTATTTATTGTTCCCTGTTTGTTGATAAAACAATGTTTTATTTGTCAGTTTTCGTGAAGAAGTCTTGTACCCGAATCTGGCTTCTGTTTATTTGTTTGTTCAAATTGTGCACTCTTCAGAGTGTCTGCGTATTTTACTTACACAAACTGAAAATAATTATTTACTTGTATCTAAAATTATGGGGCCAACGTCATATGCCTAGAACTCCGATGAGCTGAGATGAGTTGAGTTCAGAACTGACATCATAGTACTTGAGACAGTCACATACGCGTTCCGTCCCGGGCGAAGAGTCCTAATAATAATGGTATCAGTAGCAGTCTGACTATGCGTCCTTCGGGCCTTACCTCGGAGTGCTGGGTTTCAGCCAGATCCTCTAGTCACTCCTGCAGCACCATTCTCTCCTGGCCAGTCCTGAGTGTCAGCCAGATCCTCTAGTCCAGTGTTCCCAACCTTTTTTGTACCATGCCCCACTTAAGCTTTCTAAAATTCATATTGCCCCCTCCCCCGCCCCATGCACCCCCCCCCCTCAAGATATCATTATTTTTAATATTCAAAAATTGAAATGTTCACTAAAGAAACTTGAATGATAGGTTTTAGGAAGAAATACTAGGTAATTATTGAGCAAACACAGTAAGTAAATTTTCAAAACATATAATGGAGAACTGAAATCAATTACAAAATAATTTTAATGAAAGATTTTTCTATATTATTTTAATTATTAGTAATTATTTATTATTTAATTTAGTGAGATCCTTGCGCTTGATGCTTGCTGCAAAGAGATCTTATGTCAGGTTCCAATTTAGTTAACTTCAGTCTCAAGTCTCCCCGTTTTGTTATATTCAGCCGATTTCTTCCATTTTCGAATTGCCCCCCTTAACAGTCAAATTGCCCCCCTGTGGGGCGTGGGCCCCACGTTGGAAAACACTGCTCTAGTCACTCCCTGCAGCACCGTTCTCTCCCAGCCGCGATGATCTAACTGTTGTTGTTCTGCACAATACACAAGAATCCAAAGGCCCGACCACATCTGCCTTATCATGCACCAGTACCCCAGAAAGTGGTGCAGACCCAGCAATCTGTCCGCCTGCTCATTTCCCACCACACTAGCATGTCCTGGTAGAAATTCAGAAGATGTTCTCTGTTGCTGAGTGTTGAATGTTGATACCCTTACGGTGTGGACATTGGCCTTTATGCTTTGCCATCTCCTAGGACAGTGGTTCTCAACCTTCTTTGGCCCGTGCCCCCTTCACCATATTTTCAGAATGTCACCCCCCCCCCCTCCTATCAAAAATGTGGCCCGTGCCCCCTTCGCCATATTTCAGAACGTCATTCCCCCCTTTCATATTTCCTACCTAAATATCCCCACCCCTACACAGTAAACGTAAAATGGAAGGTAAATATGTTAAAACAGGTCTAGACATCCACATAAAACGTGATTTGCAGGTCTACTTACTTCATAAAATGAATTTTAGAAGGATGAGACGTGCATAACTGTAAAGTATGAAGAGAAAAGCAATATCAAGTAATCGGTTCTTGTATTAACGCGATCTTGAAATGATCTTCACCCCCCCCCCCCCACCCCGGAAACCCTAAAATTCCACCCTGGGGGGGGGGGGGATTTCCCCACCGGTTGAGAACCACTGTCCTAGGACAAGGAGATATTTGTGGTCGCTGAGTTTAATACGTTTGCGCTTAGACTTTCACTGCACTGATGGCGATACAAGGGGATCAATCCCTAAACAATTCAGCTGGATTTCAAGACCGAGTTCTAGTTCAGAAAGCACTGAACGTAGACTGGTATAGGAATTCAAAGGTGGGGTTAGCTTTGATCGCAAAGTCCTGCCCAGGGCATGTAGCATGTTAGTGTAAGAAGAACTAGCAATGGGAGTAGAGACGTTGGGCGTGTGTCATTTTATAGGACACCGCAAGCAATCCTAGCATTGATAGGCTGTTTGTGATTTACCAAGGGTTTTACTGATGAGAAGAGAGGTATAGGAGACAATAGTGACAACTGGAAAGATCATCGGAAAGAGAGGCAGAGGCAGACCAAGATAAATGATGCTGCAGGACGCTGCAAGCAATCCGAGCATTGATAGGCTGTTTGTGATTTACGAAGGATTTTACTGATGAGAATAGAGGTATAGGAGAACATCGTGACAGCTGACACGATCAAAAGGAAGAAAGGCAGAGGCAGAGGCAGACCAAGAGAAATGATGCTGGATGGGCTGAGACAGGGGCATGGAGGACTATCATCAGTAGAGTTTGATCCAGAACACCAAAGACAACGAAATGTGCGAGACATGAACGACTGCGCCATCTGACAGGACACTTGATGATGATGTGGTTGGTGGTGGTGGGAGTGATAGTAAAATAAGTTAAGCAAATATTAATAAATATACTACACCACAACACACGGTGTTCTGATGTAAAATCAGCCAATGTGAAGACTATATTGTGGGAACAATTTAGCCAAGAAAGCCAAAGTTATGTATATATGGGAAGCATGATATGGGATGAGTTGAAAAGTGTAAGGCAGTGCCATCTATAACATCATTTGTTCCTGCTGTATAGACACATCCCGAAGTGTTGATTAAGTAGCTCTCTATTTTGAGTCTAGCTAAGCCGAACGAATAACATGACCTTATTTCAATGTTAGGTACATCAACGGCATCCTTATGGTCAGGAAAGTTGAAGTATTCTGATGCTAGCTAAACTGTCCAAATAACATTTCAATGACAGATGCATCAACGACATCCCTATAGTCGGGAGAATTGAAGCTTTCTGATTCTAGCTAATCTGTCCGAATAACATTACCTTATTTCAATGACATGTGCATCAGCGACATTCCTGTGGTCAGGAGAATTGAAGTGACCGGTCGCTTCCCTTAACAGCTCTGTCTAATATATTTACAGTTAGATCTTTTACAAAGAATAGCATATACTAGATTATAAAATACGGACCTAGCAAGCACGCATAAAGGCGTGTATTGGAGACTTTAACTTTGCTGTATATCATGAAGAATCGCCCCAGACGATGCTTGAGACGCCCCACCGCCATAGAAAGCACTTGCTGGTGATACTATTCACCTACGCTACCCAGCATGCCTCCCACCTGTTGAAGATGATAATTAAAGAAACATCTCTAACAGCCATTCTGTCACGTTGGCGGAGGTACTGTGTCCACGTAATCG
>OY992891.1:93808810-93868810 GCA_963921405.1 Cepaea hortensis
AAATTACTACCAGTCATTAGCATTAACTTACTCAGTAACTAACTAAACAACTAGGTACAATTTAACTAATTAAATAGCCAAGTAATTAACTATGTAACTAACTAAATAGCTAGGTAAATAGTTAAATAACATGTAACTAGACATCTAAGTAGTTTACAAACTAAATAAATAATTAACTGCAGTAACCTAAGTAAAAAGACTAACTAAATAACTAGCAAACTAAACAATTAACTAACTAACTGGAAGTCTCCCTGGCGAAGTGGTCAAGCCGTTTGACTCGGGCTCCGAATTTTGTGGGTTCGATTCCTGGCAGCGTCCTTCGGTTCATAAATTAAATTTTTCGGAGATACCAATGGGTCGTCGCTAGAGCTACGGAGTTCGTGCTTTGCGCGACGCATTCCACGCTGCGGATAGAGACAAGCTATATGGGATAAAACCCAGTGCAGTGAAGTTGACCCTGTCGACTTTTAAGCGACTTTTATAGCTAACTAATTATCTTACTAACTAAATAGCTAACTAACTAAATGAGTAATTTACTAAGTAACTAACTAAGTAGCTTACTAACTAATTAATGCAATCGTTAAAGGGAACATTACATTACAAAGAAAATCGAAAAAACTTAACCAAGATCTGACACGTCACGTCTTAGATTCGACCCCTACCACTAAACAACTCCCCCTACCAATCTCTCTGCCTCTGTAATTGCCCATCAGTGGTTATTTCGTATCAATTTCTCGAACAGAAAGTGTGGCTTTTCTATACGTCCCGAATTCCCTTTAATGGCGCTTTCAAGAAAGCCACTTTAAAGTTGATATCGATTAAGGAACTGTTTTTATTATTCCAAGTCTTTGATCATTGGCGGGTCGATTAAAATCAATTACCGGTATAAAAGGCAATAAATTCGACACAAATAAATAACATTTTCGTTTGTCCACAAAGTTTAGTGAGTCACCCAACTGGGTATTACCTCCATGGTCAACGATACACCTATGTTTAATTGTCTTATCAATGAGACACCAATGTTTAACCGACTTATCAATGAGACACCAATGTTTAACCGACTTATCAATGGGACACCAATGTTTAACCGACTTATCAATGAGACACCAATGTTTAACCGTCTTATCAATGAGACACCAATGTTTAACCGACTTATCAATGGGACACCAATGTTTAACCGTCTTATCAATGAGACACCAATGTTTAACCGACTTATCAATGAGACACCAATGTTTAACCGACTTATCAATGGGACACCAATGTTTAACCGACTTATCAATGGGACACCAATGTTTAACCGACTTATCAATGAGACACCAATGTTTAACCGACTTATCAATGGGACACCAATGTTTAACCGACTTATCAATGAGACACCAATGTTTAACCGTCTTATCAATGAGACACCAATGTTTAACCGACTTATCAATGAGCGCCAATGTTTAACCGTCTTATCAATGAGACACCAATGTTTAACCGACTTATCAATGAGACACCAATGTTTAACCGACTTATCAATGGGACACCAATGTTTAACCGACTTATCAATGGGACACCAATGTTTAACCGACTTATCAATGAGACACCAATGTTTAACCGACTTATCAATGGGACACCAATGTTTAACCGACTTATCAGTGAGACAGCAATGTTTAACCGTCTTATCAATGAGACACCAATGTTTAACCGACTTATCAATGAGACACCAATGTTTAACCGACTTATCAATGTGACACCAATGTTTAACGGTCTTATCAATGAGTCGCATATCTTTATTTGTCTTTTCACAGAGACACAATGTTTAACCGTCACATCAATGAGGTATCTATATTTAACCGTCTTATCAACGAGTCGTGTATGTTTAAATGTCTTACAATGAGAAAGCAATATTTAATTCTCTTATCAATGAGTTACTAATGTTAAACAGTCTTATCATTGAGTCACCAATGTTTATAACCTGATCTTTGAGTTACCAATGTTTATTAATCTGGTCTTTGAGTCACCAATATTTATTAATCTGATCTTTGAGTCACCAATATTTATTAATCTGATCTTCGAGTCACCAATGTTTATTAATCTGATCGTTTGAGTCACCAATGTTTATTAATCTGATCTTTGAGTCACCAATGTTTATTAATCTGATCTTTGAGTCACCAATATTTATTAATCTGATCTTTGAGTCACCAATATTTATTAATCTGATCTTTGAGTCACCAATGTTTATTAATCTGATCTTTGAGTCACCAATATTTATTAATCTGATCTTTGAGTCACCAATGTTTACTAATCTGATCTTTGAGTCACCAATGTTTATTAATCTGATCTTTGAGTCACCAATGTTTATTAATCTGATCTTTGAGTCACCAATATTTATTAATCTGATCTTTGAGTCACCAATGTTTATTAATCTACTCATTGAGTCACCAATGTTTATTAATCTACTCATTGAGTCACCAATGTTTATTAATCTACTCATTGAGTCACCAATGTTTATTAATCTGAAAAACGAGGCCCCAATATTTACTTTAATTTACGGCATTACAGTATTTCTGTTTACAAACAAATACCTAGGGGATACCAACTGTGAGTATGTTAAGTATTACAACCATCACATGTTATATGTCATGTGTTAGAACCGTCACATGTTGTATGTCAAGTTTTAGAACCGTCACATGTTGTATGTCAAGTGTTAGAACCGTCACATGTTGTATGTCACGTGTTAGAACCGTCACATGTTGTATGTCAAGTTTTAGAACCGTCACATGTTGTATGTCATGTGTTAGATCCGTCACATGTTGTATGTCGGGTGTTAGAACCGTCACATGTTGTATGTCCTGTGTTAGATCCGTCACATGTTGTATGTCAAGTGTTAGAACCGTCACATGTTGTATGTCATGTGTTAGATCCGTCACATGTTGTATGCCAAGTGTTAGATCCGTCACATGTTGTATGTCAAGTGTTAGAACCGTCAAGTGTTGTATGTCATGTGTTAAATCCGTCACATGTTGTATGTCAAGTGTTAGATCCGTCACATATTGTATGTCATGTGTTAGATCCGTCACATGTTGTATGTCAAGTGTTAGAACCATCACATAAGGTATGTCAAGTGTTAGAACCGTCACATGTTGTATGTCAAGTGTTAGAACCATCAAATGTTGTATGTCAAGTGTTAGAGCCATCACATGTTGTATGTCAAGTGTTAGAGCCGTCACATGTTGTATGTCAAGTGTTAGATCCGTCACATGTTGTATGTCAAGAGTTAGAACCATCACATGTTGTACGTCAAGTGTTAGAACCATCACATGTTGTACGTCAAGTGTTAGAACCATCACATGTTGTATGTCAAGTGTTAGAACCATCACATGTTGTATGTCAAGTGTTAGAACCATCACATGTTGTATGTCAAGTGTTAGAACCATCACATGTTGTATGTCAAGTGTTAGAACCATCACATGTTGTATGTCAAGTGTTAGAACCGTCACATGTTGTATGTCAAGTGTTAGAATCATCACATGCAGTAAGCCGAAGTGCACACAGAATCGGGTGGTTAGTCTCTTTCCCGTAGCGAACGGTGAGAGCTGATATGGAAACCTCGTCCGGTCCTTCTCATGCCATTGACCGCTCTACATCCTAACAGTTACACCAACCCGCAGCCAGATTTCAACAAGAAGCAAAGTATCAGAGACCGTATCCAATGTGTTTTCAACCAGTCTGTAAGTGCACCTTAAAACATTCGCCGAGGGAAATAGTTGAATCTAAAGATTTGATCGCAGTGCTACAATATCCAGTCGTGAAATCACGAATCCACAGCAGGCTATACAGAAGAATAGGTCGCACGTCTTAGGAGCTAAACAACGCACACCCAGAAGTCCTTGTGAAGCTGGAATAGAATTTAAACAAAAACATAAGTTAGAAACATCACATAGTTTAATCATTTTTTTACGGAATTTCACTATTATTAACACAAACATATAATCACACGGACTGACAAACTCCCACTGACATTTGCAGACGTTTCTCTTTTAAGCTATTCTTCTTCTTCTTCTTCTTCTTCTTCTTCTTCTTCTTCTTCTTCTTCTTCTTCTTCTTCTTCTTCTTCTTCTTCTTCTTCTTCTTCTTCTTCTGCGTTCGTCCTGAATGTTGTTTTAGTCGTAATTACATTGTGCCTGTTTACAGCAGAGCTGCGATACATGCGCCTTTTGCCGACACATCCGATTTCTGCTGGCATTTATTTACCGTGTTAACCTTCACAGCGCAGTCCGTCCTATAGAAATAGAACAAAGTCATATGGGATAAAACTGGGTGCAATGAAATCCATCCTCTTTCCTTTGAGACCAGTTTTGATCTAATAGAACTGAGATCTGGTATATCAGGTGTCTAGGTGTCTGTTTCTCATCATCTTTTTTCCCATTCCAGACCTCACTTAGGTGATCTGTTTTACAACTCTGTTTCTCATCATCTTTTTTCCCATTCCAGACCTCACTTAGGTGATCTGTTTTACAACTCTGTTTCTCGTCATCTTTTTTCACATTCCAGACCTCACTTAGGTGATCTGTTTTACAACTCTGTTTCTCATCATCTTTTTCCCCATTCCAGACCTCACTTAGGTGATCTGTTTTACAACTCTGTTTCTCATCATCTTTTTTCCCATTCCAGACCTCACTTAGGTGATCTGTTTTACAGCTCTGTCAGTGCAATGCATTCGAACCGACAACAAAAACCGAGGAAGTCAAAGATATGTTAAATGATCTGTCTATTTACTTTATAATGCAAAACGGAGAGAAAATTCTGATTCTGAAGATCGAAGGAATGGAGACAACAAAAACAACAAGGCTCATTATTACAGATAAATACATGTTGTCACAGTAGACGAACTCTGGACGTCGGACAACTGAACTTAAATTCAATGGCGTTGTTTACAAAATGTCTATTGTGACGATCTCTTTGAGCTTGCATTTTTAATATATTTTAGAAGATCAAAACAATGTTTTCCCGTAGTGAATTTGAATAACAAAGACACAAACCATAGAATGTACGATTTATTGCCTGGCATATTTCGCTGCATCTCCTCGGGTACATACTGCAGATGTCACAAATCCATGCATCCATCATGTGACATGCCAGTAAGCGTGGGCGGTCATGTTCTGCCATCTCACTCGATCACCAGAGTCGTGGATCAGCTCCGTGTTCCTGTCTCGACCATGCCATGTGGCCAAGCTATCCAGGTATTTACTTCTCGGTCTTCTCCTTGGTCTCTTTCCTTCGATCTTGCCAGTTGCCACCAAGTTCTCCAAGTCATTTCTTCTCATAACATGCCCAAACAATTTTGACTGTCTAATGACTCTAATCAGTTTACGATCTTCACTTGTTTCTTGAAGGACTTGTTCATTGGTCTTTCTATCCGTCCATTGTATTCTTTGCATTTTCCTCAGAAACCACATTTCCACAGTCATCAGCTTGACTGCTTATTGTCCACGCTTCACATCCATAAAAAAGTACAGGTTATATGTAGCACCTCAACACTCTTTTTATCGTTTCGATTGACATCTTTTTATTGGTCAGTATGTTTTTCATCTTGCAAAAGGCTACCTTCGCAATGCCAATTCTTGTTCTAATCTCTTCAAGGCATCTCCCATCAGATGTTATGACTGTGCCGAGATAACTGTATCGATTCACTTGCTTAAGAATATGCCCATTTACTCGTATATCACATTGTGGTATTTCCTTCTTCCCAGTGACGACCATAATCTGTGTCTTCTTTATATTCAGTTCTAACCCTAGTTGTTCACTGTGTGCAACAACCGCATCTACTAAAATTTGCAGGTCCTGTTCATTGTCTGCAATCAAGACTATATCATCTGCATATCTAATGTTATTGATGTATCTTCCCCCAATGTTGATTCCTTCCATATCTTCTATATTTCTGAAAATACTTTCACTGTACAGGGAAAACAGATCTGGAGACAATATACATCCCTGTCTCACACCTCTTTTTATAGGCTGATATTGACCTACACCGTTATCAATTCTGATGGCAGCTTGTTGTTTCCAATATATGTTTTTTACAAGTCTAAGGTCTTTTCCATCAATTTGTAGATCTGCAAGCATCCTTATCATGTAGAGTAAAATAACTAGATACATCGTTCAAGCTGAAATATATAGATTCTCGCACAATAATACCAATTGTTTACCATGGTAATTTTATATTGACTACCGTGTCTTTCTGTTTGCACAAATTTGGTCTATGTATATGAATATTTTAGAAGGCTATGAAAGCTGGGAAAGCAAACGTGAGGCAAACTAGTAGTTCGTGGTTCAATTTTCCCACACGGCGGGACATATTCTGAACGTCCAAATAAAATCATGACGGGTCATATAAGAAGAATAGACGTTTTGTTTTCAGGTTTCAAAGCTCTATATCAGTGGTTCTCAACAGTTGGAGAAATCCCCCCCCCCCCCCGGTGGGAATTTTAGGGTTTCCTTAGGGGGGGGGGGGGGGGGGGGAATTAAAATTATTTCAAGATCGCATTAATACAAGAACCAGTTACTTGATATTGTTTTTCCCTCTAAATGTTACGGTTCTATACTTCTCGCCCTAATGAAATTCGTTTTATAACGTAAGTAGACCCGCAAATCACGTTTTATGTAGATGTCTAGACTTGTTCTAGTATGTGTTATTAAATTTAGCTTCCATTTTTATGTATACTGTGTAAAGGTGGGGGTGGGGGATTTATAGAGAGGAAATTCGAATAAGGGGGGGGGGGGATGACGTTCCGAACATATGGTAAAGGGGGGAATGGGCCAAAAAAGGTTGAGAACCACTGCTCTAGATAATAGAATAAATGGATGATCTTACTGTCACTTGTCTCCGTTGCTGTCATGTACTGCCTATAGTACCCTGCGGTGTAGGACAGGGGGACTTGAGCCTGTGGAATTAAGGCCACATGGCTAGTGCAGTCGTCGCGAACTGTGCAGGTTAAAGTTTTCTTTCAGCCTCGGACAGAAAAAAACTCCACGCCTTACCGAGGATTCGAATCCGGGTCTTCCGAAGGAGAACCCTGCATTCTAGCCACTCGGCCAGCCGCTCCAGTCTCTGTTACGTTAGTTTATAAAATACAACTTCACATTGAATGGAACCATTCTGAAACAAGTCAATATATTTAAGTATTTGAGTACTTTATAAACAGTAGACGGAAGACGTATTAAGGAAGCTAAATGTGGGATGGCCCTGGCAAAAGCAGCATTTCACAAGATGGAGAATATTCTATGTAAATTTATCTTTGACAATATAGGTGATGACAAGAGTTCTGACGTGCTATATTGAGCCAATCATGATGCACGCAAGCGAATCAATTAACAGACAAGTGAGACATTACTTGCAAGCTGCGGAGATCTGGTTATAGAGAAGAATAATGAGAAAAACATGGACGGATAGAAAAAGTATGGAGATATCTATGGACTTCACAATTCTTCCGGATATTTATTGTTGACTCCAAACACGTTTATTGCATGCTAGCTTTAACAGACGGATCAAAGCATCCGTCAGAAGCACAAATGGCTCCCTGGTGACTGCACACGTCAGACTGCACCACGCACCTCATCCCCACACATTCGCCACTCTTGGCAATTGCCTTTCCCTGCGACAGGGGTCGTGCAGATGACATCTCCATGCAAGAACACAGCTGCAGTGCACCCTAGGAACCCACTGTCTGTAGGTGAAACCCAGTTCACAATGGTTAATTCTCACCAGTCGAACCAGGGCCGGTTCTGTCTATAACTATTGATCACAAAAGAATTGAAGATTTTGTTTTCTTTAGTTTTCCACTTTCTAACGTTGTTCATTATTTATCATTAATGGAATAAACCTTCACTCTTGTCTGTAACATTACTCCTTCTCTATCTTCTCCCTCTCTCTCTCTCTCTCTCTCTCTCTCTCTCTCTCTCTCTCTCTCTCTCTCTCTCTCTCTCTCTCTCTCTCTCTCTCTCTCTCTCTCTCTCTCTCTCTCTCTCTCTCTCTCTCTCTCTCTCTCTCTCTCTCTCTCAAGTTTCTGTCTCTTCCTCACACTTTATGTACCTCTTACTCATGTACACACTTCTATAAATATAGTACATATATCGGAGCCGTGGTATCCCAGTGGTAAGAAGGCTGGTCTTTCGGAACATGGTGCGGTGGTGATGAGTTCGAACCCTCATCGATGTGAGGGATTTTAAATCACCGACCCGAGCCCATAAGTAGTTAGTTGCATATCCTTTACATGACGTCGCAGTAAACCCCAGCATTTATTGGCTATTTGTGATTTCTAATCAAGTTTACTTTCAGAAGTTTGCTATTGCTGTCTGAATGACTGGCATTCAAACCAAAAGTATGGAAATCCACGAACGGCTTCTGCTTCCAAATCGCCCGCAGTGTGTACTTCGAACGCGACATGCTGGATTACGAATCGCGTCCCAATTACTAGGTAGACATAGTCTAGCATGGGTCCCGGGAACTTTGTTGAGACGTAAACGCGGCGTAGGGGATTGTGAACACATCTTACATCGAGTGCAGATCGTTTTAATTTAAAACATAAAGTTAATGCCTCACAACGTAAATAAGGGGTTCTTTCTCTGACAATCTAATAATCAGATTGCTACTGGTCTATTGGGGTTGGAACTCTTCGCTGGCTTCTGAGGATGGGGACGGAGCGCTTATGGGAATGCCCCGAATGCTGTGATGTCGGTTCCTAAATCAATCAATCAATCAATCTCTGACAATCTCATCTCATCTCTTCTCATTTTCTTCTTCTTGTACCTTGCGGTTTCAAGGTCTCTCTCTCTCTCTCTCTCTCTCTCTCTCTCTCTCTCTCTCTCTCTCTCTCTCTCTCTGTGAGTGAGTGTGTGTGTGTATGTGTGTGTGTGTGTGTGTATGTGTGTATGTGTGAGTTTGTGTATTAGCTCGTATATATTGCGCATTTATATACGATCTTGTTTTTTGAATAGACTCCACCTCTAGACAATGAGTAATAAATTGATGAAGAAACCTAAGACCATTTAGAAACAATGTTTTCAGGAAAATCTGAGCATATCGCTAACAGAAACAAATTAAAAACACTGAGCTATTCACAGCTACATCGTTACAAGCTCATACAACAAGTCCGTACGGAAATGAAAAATGTGATTTATAGGGCATATCACCAGATGAGACGAAATCGAAAAATGAATCTTGTGTGAGGAAATATTAGGCGAAAGAGGCTAAGCAAGACAGAAATAGATTCGCGTGGGCAGCTTAAGCAGGTGGGCGATAAATACGGGTTATGCGATATCATGCAACGGAATGTTCTGTGTATGACGTCTCCCACATAAGTCTGTCATAATGTCTCTCTTTCATAAGCCAGATGTCCTGTCATGTGTAAATTGTCTTGAATCGATCTACGTGGTGGACAGTTTTGGCCTCCAAGGTACACTTTCCTCCATAATTATCTTCTCAAGACTTAGATGCCTGTTTTACATGCCCTACATATTTCAGTTTGTCGTTGTTGTTTCTTTCACCATAACATCTGTTAAAGTATTGAGTTCTTGTTCGGAAAATCATTTTGCTCTGGTTTTCTTTCAATTATTCTATTCCTAGTTATTTTTTCCAGACAGCAATGACTCTTTACATGCTCAAAATATATTATTTTCCGTATTTCTGATTTCGTATTTATTTATTTATTTATTTATTTATTTATTTATTTATTTATTTTGTTCGCTCGCTTTGATATCGAAAGTAGTCCACGATACTGACTTTTGCATGTTGATTAGCTTTCCTTATTACCAGTGTCCCTCGCCATCAGGTGAACCCACTCCGACTTCGAGGTACTTGTAATTTATGTCCCTAATTGAACGACGATAAGCCAACATTTTAGTCCAACTGACCGGTGTAGGGGTTGAACCCGATACCTCAGCATTTAAGAGTAACCGCTCTTATTATTTCGTCATGTTAACCACCAATGTATTTGTCTTTATAACCAACCTCTTTCGGTATTGGGTTCTTATTTGCCTAGATCTGTTTGCTCTTCTCTCCCTCCAATGAATCGTTAATATTCCGTAAACATAAATTGTTAATACTCCCTCGAACAAATCGTCAATACTCGATATAATGAATCGTCAATACTCCGTCCAATGAATCGTTAATACTCCGTCCAATGAATCGTTAATATTCCGTCCTATGAATCGTTAATACTCCGTCAAATAAATCGTTAATACTCCGTCCAATGAATCGTTAATACTCCGTCCAATGAATCGTTAATACACCGTCCAATGAATCGTTAATACTCCGTCCAATGAATCGTTAATACTCCGTCAAATGAATTGTTAATACTCCGTCCAATGAATCGTTAATACTCCCTCCAATGAATCATTAATACTCCGTCCAATGAATCGTTAATACTCCGTCCAATGAATCGTTAATACTCCGTCCAATGAATCGAAGATACTCTTCTGTAACATGTATATTCAACAGCAGATCTATGTCTTCCAGCTGATTTGTTCTATTCCCAACTGTCATACACGATACGTGGTCAACACAAATATGCATAGTGTTTGTATTGTAACTGTTGTTGTTATTGTTCTGCTTTTCCCAATTTTAAAAAAACATTTAATGTTTATATCTCTTGCAGGACGTTGCGGTCAACACCAGCATTTTCAGCTGTTGTTGATGTACTAGGCAAGTTTTTACGTTCAGTAGTTTGCCATTGCTTTCTGAACGACCGGCTCCCATACCAACACGTTATAATGCAACGTGACACGGTCTGCTGAACTAATCGGTCGCGGCTGCGTTTCGAACGTCTGGTAAGCGGCTCACGAACCGCGTTCGCAAGCCTTTGGATGCAGATTATGAATGGTTTAGTCTTGTTGATAACAATATCCGTTCTCCTGGTAAATTATATCAGAGCATTACCGTCAGTCAGCAGAGAACACAGATATTTACATTTCACAACCAATGATCACATCTTGTAAGTTCCCTCAGGTTTTTTTTTTTTTTTTTTGGTTTTCGCACTCTTTGAATTAGAGCGCAGTAAACGCTGCATTTATTTGTGTGTGTGTGTGTGTGTGTGTGTGTGTGTGTGTGTGTGTGTGTGCTAACTGTCGGAGGTCGGCATGGCCAAATGGGTAAGGGCGCTCGCTCTTAAACTGCCGGTGTGCTGATGCCGAGGTAGCGGGTTAGACCCCTACACCGGTCAGTTAGACTAATATATTGACTTTTCGTCCTGGACTTTGGGACGTAAATTACACGTACTTCTGATGACGAGGGATCAGACAGACAGGCAGACACAAAGAGACACAGATAGACAGGAAAGCAGGCAGGCAGGACGATTGAAGACAGACGGACAGACGGACAAGCAGGGAGAGAGACAGGCAGACAGGAAAGCGGGCAGACAGGACGATTTAAGACAGACGGATAGAGAGACAGGCAAGGAGGCAGACAGACAGACAGACGGGAAAGCTGGCTAGTAGGACGATTGAAGACAGACGGACAGAGGGACAGGTATGGAGACAGACAGACCGACAGGACAGCAGGCAGACAGGACGATTCAAGACAGACGGATAGAGGGACAGGCAGGGATCCAGACAGAAAGACAAAAAAGCAGGCAGGTATGACGATTGAAGACAGACGGACAGGCAGGGAGAGAGACAGACAGACAGGAAAGCGGGCAGACAGGACGATTTAAGACAGACGGATAGAGGGACAGGCAGGGAGGCAGACAGATATGTTATAGGCAGGCAGTAGGGAGGTGAGTATATATGTAGACAGGCATGGAGACAAACAGGCAGGCAGGAAAGTAGGTAGGCAGGTAGCTAGGTAGGTAGGTAGCTAGGTAGCTAGGTAGGCGGATGAATGGATAGATAGAATAACGGGCGGATGAAGGAACGGACGAACAGACAGACAGGTATAAACGAATGCATCATAACAAACAGACGGCCATCAGATCTAATAAATGCACATTATGTATAACTGAACAGTAATGCATCCCTATTTAACTAACATTTTCTGGTATATTTTGCCTCCGTGCCATCACATTCCGCACCACACATCATCTCATTAGCCTGGTTTGTTGATTTGTCCGTTTTCGTGATTTTCTCCAGGTCGTTCTTTTTGTCCACGGCTTCAATTAATGTCCGTTGTTAGGGGAAGCAACCCACGAAATACAAAGAGGAAATAATAGGATTAGGAGGACAGTCATCTCCCCTCACTGTCTCAAATAACGAGCTTGATTCTGATTGGTTAGTTGACTAATTTTCCCAGCGTCCCTGCAGACCGGATGTTGTGAAAACAAAAGAAATAAGAAAGGCAACTCTTCGCTCACAGGGGACAGCACTGGCTTTGTTTAAAAAGTAAAGTTCTGAAAAAATAAATTATTTCTGGCATACATGTTCTCGACTTCATTCTGTCCTTAAATGGCTAGGTTTGTTTCCTCCATGTTGAAACCAAAAGTCAGAAGGAACTACAGGAAATGATATATACAGTTGTTGCAGAAAGTGACAAACTGGGTCTTAGTTTGAATAATAGAAAGACAAGTCATGGTGATATCAAAGAAACAGATTGAGCCTAAATGTGCAATTAAAGTAAATGGTGTTATTTTGCGGCAAATGCAGAAATCTTGGTACATGGATAACATCAGATGGAAGATGCATCAATTAGATAAAGTGCAGAATAGGACACGCAAAACCTGCATTCTGTCAAATAAAGAAGTTTGGTACAATTAAGACTTTGTCTTTGAATGTTAGAAAGAGGGTTCTTGCATGTTATATTGAGCCAATTTTAACTTTCTGCTGCGAATCCTGGACAATTAGTAATTAGGCAAAAAAAATCCTGGAAGCCTTGGAGATGTGGTTTTATAGAAGAATGCTGAAAATTAATTGGGCAGCCAAAATTAACAATCTGGATATTTTGAGGGAAGCTAAGTCGCAAAGACAACTTATCACAAACATCAGAAAAAGACAGTCATCGTTTTTTTTTTGGCCACGTTGTGAGAAGACAAACCTGGAACATGTTGTGACAACCGGATATAGAGACAGAGGAAGACAGCGGCAGAAGATTCTTGACTGTCTTGTGTTATGGCACGGAAGGCAGTCAACACACGAATTGATCCATGTCGTCGGAGATCGCAATTTGTGGAGAGACTTGATCACCCACGCCAGGCGGCAAGGCACTGGATTATGATGATGATGATGATGACGATGATGATGATGATGATGATGATGATGATGATGATGATGATGATGATGATGATGATGATATTGATGATGATGATGATGATGATGATGATGATGATGATGATGATGATGATGATGATGATGATGATGATGATGATGATGATGATGATGATGATGATGATGATGATGATGAAACCAACACAGCCCTTGGCTTATGTACTTCTTGTCTGTTTGTGTTGGACGCTGGTCGTGTGTCTACTAAGCAGACTTCCAAAGAATGTATCCCTTGGTGAATTTATGCACAGAAGCCAAACTCAGTCGGATGCACGATTTATTTTCAGGAATATTTCGTCATGTGCATACAGCAGTTATATATCACATGAAACCAGGAGAACTTTTAATCAGATAGCTGTAGGAACAATTAGTAGTATGGCTCTTCGCTGGCTGTAGAACGAGGGGACTGAGCATGTATGGGAATGTCCTGAGTGCAGTGATGTCGGTTCTTAACTAAACTCAACATATCACATGAAGTGAATAAATATATATCATACTTTGGCTGAAATATTTGAAACACATAGTCAATGATATTGTTCGAATGTGGAAACTGTTATCTTACAGCAATCGCAAATTTAAAACGAAGCCTGTTTGTCTGCATAAAATTGGTTGGAACGGTATAATTGTTATCACCACGGAATATTTGAGCAACTGTTTATTGTTCATGGAATACAATATACGGAAATATTTTTCTTTGTTAACTTTGTGGTCGCAATTTAGCAGTTGTTGAGAAATGGCCAAGCTGGGGGTTTTATAGAATCTCGACTGCACAGGGATTCCTGAAGACTGATTAACTCTTCTTTCCATCCACACTGGCATAAGTTCGGTTGCTCAGGTAGGCAGGCAGGGAGACACATGACACTAGTGACACCCAGCCGTACTCGTTCGTTTGGACCACATTTGTCAAAAAATCAATACATTAAAGAATCAGAAATATTCGACATCTCTGTAAATACGGACACCGCCCGTGCGCTTACAGCAAAACAAACGCTCAGAGGATTTGCAGAAACAACAACGTTAAGTGCATTTGGTTTTTTATGTGACTCAGTGCCGAAGGATAATACATCGACAAATGTGAACTCCCGTATAAACAGACGGACGATATATAACCTTACTAGGGTCATCGTTATGTGTTTCATTTCCCGGTATCACCTTGAATTTAAATGCTGAGTGAACGGAAATTTCCTTATTCGATCCATCTCTTTATCTGTTCATGTGATTGTGCACTGTGTATTTTCCATACCAACATATTTTTTTTTTTTTTCTGGGGGGGGGGGGGGGGCACTGAATCAGGTGTCCTCTAAAAGTACTGGGGAGTTTTAACCATCATAGACCATAACTTTAAGAAGGGAAAACTCCCAGCTGCACGTCCCAGTATTAGAGGACGAGAAACACACCACGGTGTGACAAACGCAGCCCCGGGGACCGAGTATCCACCGGGATACGTGGAAAACTCTGCAGCCGAGCAGAGCAGGGCACTCACTTGTCCTGACAGTCGGAAATGACTGTCAAAGGCAGAGGTAACAGATCCCCATGTGGATGTGGAAGGCATGGGGAAACCACTACAATATCTTCCCTAGATTTTAATGAATAACCACATATCAGAGGCAGTGAACGAGACCGAGATATGTGGAGAGACATAAATACCTACGCCAGCCGGCAAGGTACTTGATGATGATGATGATGATGATGACTGAATCAGTTAGGTACAAGATCCGTATAATGTCTTAGACGCATTGGGCTTCAGGCGCTGGACACAAAATGTTATAGACCAATGGACACTCGCTGGGTGAAGGTGGTAATGTCACACGTGCCGCCTTTACTTTCCGAGATATTCACTGGTAGCCGAGTTAGGCTGGGTGGTCTGGGCGACCATGTCAATGTTTAACACCCGCCATGATGCCACAGGGCAGGTAGACTTGCATGATGATTCCTCGATGTAGAGTGGCAGCTTACCTGCTTCCACCAACAATTCACACTGGTTGTAAATAAAGGTAACAATTATGTCTGTTGTTGTTGTTGTTGTTGTTGTTGTTGTTGTTGTTGTTGTTGTTGTTGTTGTTGTTGTTGTTGTTGTTGTTGTTGCTTTTACTGTTGTTATTGCCGTTGTCTTTGTTGTTGTTGTTGTTGTTGTTGTTGTTGTTGTTGTTGTTGTTGTTGTTGTTGTTGTTGTTGTTGTTGTTGTTGTTGTTGTTGTTGTTGTTGTTGTCTTTTTCCACTTCTGCCACTAGGCGTCGTGGGAAGGTAACAGAAGTTCCACTTCCTGTAAATTAGGTCTTTCCTCCAATTTCCTCCATGATTCACGAGTGGTATTTTTCTAGGATCAAGTAAATTCCCCACCGGGTTGCATGACCTGTCACAGATTTCTCTGCTCGCTCGCTCTCTCTTTCAGAAAACAATGTACCGGAACCGTTCAACCGCCGATCTCTCGTTTGGTTATAAATGGAGCCCTTATGGTATTTATTTTTTCTGCTTGGGTAGATGGGGCTGCGTATTTCGCTTCCTGGAGTTTTTGCTTTTCCCGTATTTGCGTTTATTTCATTCTTGTCGTCGTTTTACATGTCTGGTTAGAGTCGCACACTTGTAAGACCTGCTGTTGTTGGGATCCCGCCCCGTCTCACGGTGTATTTCTTTCAGGAAGTGGTCTACCAGTAGCCACCCCTCTTGAGACTCCATCTTTTACCCCTGTGTCTTGATCTGTCTTCGTATCTACTTGATCATTCACTTCTATCAAGTCTTTTGTAGAGGGCAGCCATTGCTTGCTCTCGTTTTAACTGTATTTCTCCTTATCTGTTGCTTCCTCTGCTTCCTCTTCTCTCTGGGACTTGCTCTTGATGTCCTCTGTTTGTGATGTTTCCTTCTTCAGCTGTTTCTTGATCCGTTCTAGTTGTACTCTCTCTTCTTGAATCTTTGTCAGACTCCTCCGTCTCTGTCTTGATTTCAGCCATTAGAACCACATCCTTCTCAATCTTCTGCTGCACGAGCTTCAATTTGTCCAGGATGCGATGAACGTTTGTTATCTGTGTTTCTTGAGTCTGGTCGCTTTTCTCCCCCATGATTGTCACCTTAGATTTCAGTTCATTTAGTTGGCCTTCCAGTTACACTGTCAGATTTAGTAAGTTAATTCTTAACCCTTTGAAAATAAAGTTAGTTCGTTCGTTCGAGCATTCCCGGCTGCATACATCTCGTGTCTCTTCGGGCGTTTTTAATGCGAGCCATCTTCTGCACTGTAAGTTTGTGATCTTCTTGATTGACCGTCGAGGTTCCTGACCTACTCAACCCTTTTATAATTGCTACTACCACCGTATCACATGTGATCATCTTCGCGGAGATGATGACGATGAAGATGATAATTATGATAATCCTGATTTTGATCAAACTAACGTTGCTCTTATGTGCAAAGGCGACAGAATCTACATCATTATATTTGATGTTATCCCGTATGGCTCGGTCTCTTTCCGTAGGGCGGCTTGGAATAAGTATAGCACAGTGAACGCATTCCGTAGCTCCAGCGACGACTCCTAGGTGTCTCCGAGAAAACTGCACTCGTAAGACCGAAAGAGGGAGTCCGGAATCGAACCCACAACCTTTGGAACGCGAGGCTGGCAGTTTGGACACTGCGCCACGGAGGCACTGGTGTTTCTGTTGGGTGTTAGCCGTCTTGGCTGTGATGATGATCACACTGTTCCTGGTTAGGATGATGATGTAGGAGATGGTGATGATAATGATGATAACACTGACGATGTTATTCCTCGTTGTGATTATGATGATGATGGTTTGTGTGATTTTGACGTTTATGATGAAAACACCGGCGATGTTGATCTTTGTTGTGTGATAATAATGATGATGATGTATGTGTCTTTGACTTTACTGATGATAATAATGATTATGTTGATATTAGTTCTGTGATGTAGTAATAATATGAACTAATATCAACATTATTGGTTCTGTGATGAAGGCAAAAGCTAATGGTCGACGTTTGGTGCAGGAGAGCCTGGCGTATGATACCACAACATCTAGCTTAAGAATGGAGGTGGAGGCGGTCAGTGCAGCTTTCCGCTGGATCGAGAATACGATACACACACACACATCGTGATTTTAACTAACTCAGAAAGCATGCTGAGGAGGGTGATGACAGGTAGGCTTCGTGCAGAGTGCTTGCTTCGCTTCGGAGGTCACGGGTGGCAAGCATCGTCTGGATCTTTTCTCCGGGGCATGCCGGTGTGCTGGGGAATAAACAGGCGGACAGATTGGCTGGCTCTGCAAAACTTGGTGGAGTATTAATGCATGACAAGACAGACGTGGTTGCGGCCTTGTGGGAGCACGTGTACACCTCGGAGTAGCAAATGTATCACCATAGTCTGGCAAGAATGAGACAGCGTGGAGTGACGAGGGGATCTGGCCTACGCTCGACGCTCAGAGGAAAGGCGAGACGGACATATAATCAGATTACTACTGGTACTATTGGTGTTGGAACTCTTCGCTGGCTGCTGAGGATGGGGACGGAGCGCTTATGGGAATGCCCCGAATGCTGTGATGTCGGTTCCTAGATCAATCAATCAATCAATCGATCAATCTGTGATGAAGATGAAGATGATGATGATGATGATGATGATGATGATGATGATGATGATGATGATGATGATGATGATGATGATGATGATGATGATGATTTTGACGTCAATGACGATAACACTGGTCATTTTGATCTCCGTTGTATTATGATGACGAGGATGATCTTGGTAATGACAATGATAATTATGTTGTTGTTGATGATGATGATAGTGATGATGTTGATGTTTTATGTGATTTTGACTTTAGGTATGTTAACACTGGCGATTGGGTTGAGTTGAGGTTAGAACTGACATCACTGCGCTCAGGACATTCCAATACGCGCTCCGTCCCTTCGTTCATCAGCCAGCGAAGAGTCACACTACTAATCGTTCAACTGTTATCTGATGTTGATTCTCGTTGTAAGATGATGATGATGATGATGATGATGATGATGATGATTGTCAGAGTCCAACAGGGGACAGCGATGCAGGGACATCGTTACGACCGCCAGGCGACTTAGCTCCCAGTAAGGGATGCAACAACTTCGTTGCGCCGCCAGGCGAATAGGAGTTACCGGCCTGCGAGATCGCTGGCTGACCAGCGGTCAGGCCGCCAACGCAAGACGCACGCCTGCCACGTGACGCCACGTCAGGCAGGAGGCAAGTTGCGAACCAGGTCCAGACAGCTCTGGGGACACGGTACAGGACGGACGTGTGATTGAGAGAAAGGCGTTGTATGGTTTCTGTATTGAAAGGCGAGTGTCTGGACATCTTGCGAGTCAGACTTGTGAACTGTATTGTGGATGTAAGTTGTAAAGTATCCATTATATATTGTTGTGATCATCATTCTGTATTTGATATGTTAATAAATCCATTGAATGGTGTATCGCTGAGTCTTACGTCAAATCACGTTGTGTTTGTACTGTCTCACACTTGTTAGGAAAGCGAGCCAAGTTTAAGACTCTGACATGTGTGAACGTGGGTAGCTCGTCCTTGTTGAACGTGGGTAGCTCGTCCTTGTTGAACGTAGCTCGTCCTTTTTTAACGTGAAGGTCTCGTCCAGCTTTAATTTAGTTAGATTTAAACCTAAATGTGATCATGGAAGGCTCATTTTGATTGTTACTACATTATTTAAACATGTGTAAGACCAGTTGTAAACGTACAATGCATACATTTTGTTTGATCCTGTAAGCGTGTAAAACATTTGTGATTTGTGAAACTTGTCACCGTTTTGACCTTGTCTACATTGTGATCTTGTCGCCATTTTGACCTTGTCGCCATCTTGTAAACTTGATGTCTATGTCCTTACTGAATGTCATCTTGATGTAAGTGATGTGTCATCAATGTTGTAGAGTGTTAAGATACTTGTAGATTGTCTTTGTGCATTGAGTTTGTGGAACGCGAAAAGTGTTTGGAAAGAAAGTAACGTGTATTGAAAAAAAAAAACTGTTGACGGACAAACTTACGACATACAATTACACTCAACGCCATACAAACCTAATCAACACTTAGTGACAAGCAGGCACACACCAACAAATAGACGCTAATTTATCTTCTTCCAAAATAAAAGCAGGTTTTTCCGTACCATCCGAAACCTTGCCGTAGAGGTCATTTACGATTCGAAGTAGCGACCCTACAGTTCCTAGCCCGATTTTCAACCGTTCTTCACCGCATCCAGGGCACTTGAGTATATTTTTTCCTTTTCGTATACTTTAAAAATGCAGTTTTAGGCACATATCGTACATATAAACAAATTGTAAATTGTTGATTACTAACCACTTATTACATATTGTGTGTGGCTGGTATTTCATTGACATTTTTCCATCATGTTTTCATTATTTGATTTCATTGATATGGGCATAAAGTTACAGTTACATGGTGATGAACTAACACAGTGGAGTGAGCAGAAGTACGCTGAATACCTACGAGTTCAGGAAAAAGCGAATGAACGGGAAGAAAGAGCAGCTGAAAGAGCTGCCAAGCAAGTAGAGGCAGAAACAGCCTTAAAGCAAGCAGAAGCAGAACTGGCTGCAAAGACAAAGCAAGCTGAGATGGATAGCGAACTAAAGCAGGCAGAAACAGCCTTAAAGCAAGCAGAAGCAGAACTGGCTGCAAAGACAAAGCAAGCTGAGATAGATAGTGAGCTGAAGAAGGCAGAAATAGCAGCTCAGAGTAAGAGAGAAGAACTGGAGTTACAGTTGAAGATAAAACAACTTGACACTGAGACTGCCATTAACAAAGAGTCTAAGAAATCTGAAAGACTGGAGAAAGAAAACCAGTATAAGAAATATCAAGGTATTGTACGTAATTGTACCTCGGGTGACTGCATCGCGGCCTTTACCCAAAATTTTGAAACTTTAATGGAACATTATCAAGTTCCACTGTCTGAATGGAATATTGTGTACATGAGGAGTTTGTCAGGGGAACCTCTTAAAGTTATTGAAACCATCCCCAAAGACCTCAGAAAAGATTACCATTATCTGAAATCCAAGATTATGGCACATTTTATGTTAGATGAGGCAGGTTACAGAGAACAATTCAGTAAATTGAGCCCAAAACCGACTCAAACGTTCTCTGACTACCTCTGCTTAGTCCGAGATATTTTCACCAAATGGACGTCAGCAGCCAAAATTGAAAAAAGTTATCAGAGATTGGAAGATCTAATCATTAGAGACAAAATTGTATCATCTATTCCTTCAGCCTTTGCTAAATTTTTGTTAGAGAATGAATGTACTAGTGTGGATGAGATTGAAAGACGTGGTTCGGCTTACTACACAGCCAACAAACATTGCTTTGCTACTGAAGATACTAACATTAACTTTGTAGCAGCGGCTAATTATGACAAACAACCCTATAGTAGGCAGAAACCTCATAGGCCTACCTCTGAGAAATTTAATCATTGCATTTATTGTAAATATTCACATCATCAGGGTGAAATGTGCGATCAGAACCCAGGGTACCATACTTACTTATTAAACATGGTAAACAGACAAGACAAGGAACGTAAATCCTTTAAAAACTCACGAAAATGTTTCCTCTGCAAGGCATGGGGACACCATCGGAAAGATTGTAAGGGCAGGCATATGACCAACAAAGCAAATGCCGCCTTGTTTGATAGTTCGTCTTCTGATGAAGAAGAGCCAGAGAAACATCCTGTGAACGCAGCACAGGCTTTTGACATATTCAACGCAAACCATTGCTCTGTTTGTAACACCTTCTATGAAGATGGTATTTTAACATGCGGTCATGCCATCCCTATTGCCAATGAAGAAGCTAATTTGGTAGTAGACTCAAAAGGCAGAATAAACATCCATCACGGATATGTAAATGGCAAATCTGCTAAAGTCCTTCGCGACACGGGGAGTTCACTCATTGGCCTGAAGAGAACGTTCATAATGCCTACAGACTATACAGGCAGGCACGTAACATGTAGAACATTCTCAGGCAATATTGAGAAATACCCATTAGCATGGGCATATATTGAAACACCTTTCCTCACTGGGAAAGTAAAGTGCGCTGCACTAACCAGTCCAGTTTGTGATATAATTATTGGTAATTTACCTGAGGTAAATGATAAACCTCATGACATAACATCTGTATGTATTGATGATACCATAACATCACCATCAAATGTCATCATTGAAAATGTCATACCACCCATTAATTGTAAAGTAGCTAATGTAGCACTAAGTTCTCATGACATCATTGAAACTGTTGTTCCATCATCATCTGACATCATTGAGTGTGTGAACGCAGTAACGAGAGCTACTGCTAGAGTGCAAGATGAAATAAATCAAACTGAGGCGATACAATTGCTCAGCCCAGTTTCACTACCTACTAACACCATGAAGGAAGCATTTGTAACAGCCCAAAAAGCTGATCCTTCATTGTCAAAATACTTTGACCTGATCGGCCGAAAGCCAAAAGTAACCAAGAATGCAAAATGGCATTTTGCTATGAAAAATGATATACTCACCAGGTATTACACCAGAGGTGACAATACCACAGAGCAAACTGTTTTGCCAACTAGTTATCGCAAGCAAGCCTTACATCTTGCACACGATATACCTCTTGCAGGACATATGGCATACGTTAAGACCAGATCAAGGTTATTGACACAATTCCACTGGCCAAAATTTTGCAATGACATTAAAGAATATTGCAGAAGTTGTGACACCTGCCAGAAACTGGTTAAAAAAGGTAAACACCCACAGGCAAAGTTACAAGTTACCGACTTAGCCAGTCGACCTTTTGAAAAGTTATCGGTTGACATAGTGGGCCCTCTTAGTCATACAACAACTAGAGGGAATAAATTTATTCTAACTGTTATTGATACATGTAGTCGCTGGCCAGAAGCTATTCCGTTAAAGAACATAACTGCCAATGACATAATGGAAGTGTTCTTCCATATTTTTTCAAGGATAGGTGTTCCAGATACTATCCAATCTGATAGGGGCACTCAGTTTATTGCCGCATCCACCCAAGCTTTCACCAAAATGTTGGGAGTGAAGCAGTGTTTCAATTCACCCTACCATCCTCACAGTAGCGGAGTAATAGAGAAGTTTAATGGGGATCTTAAGCACATGCTTGCAAAAGTAACGCAAGAACACCCCAACAACTGGGATGTATATCTACCAGCTATTCTTTTTGCTTATCGCGAGGTACCACATGCTAGCACCGGTTTCTCTCCTTTTGAACTCATCTATGGTGCCAAACCACGTGGCCCATTGACCATTTACCACCAAATGTTAACTAACTCTACACCAATACTTAAACCCATATCATCATACTTATATGTTACATCATTGCGTGAAAGAATCATCAAATCTTGTGTTATTGCAAAGAATGCACTAAAACTATCTGGTGCTACTTATAGACAGTATGCTGACAAAGGTAACCGGACAATAACATTGACACCTGGACAGGACATTCTTCTGCTACTACCTAGTGACAGACACCTACTGACTGATTCTTGGCAGGGACCTTTTAAAGTGACGAGACAGATTTCACCTGTAGACTACGAAATCCTTATAAAAGACAAACACAAAATATTTCACATAAATATGCTAAGACCATACCACAACAGAGACAACAAACAGGACGATACGACAGCTTGTACAGTGATAATAGATCACGAAGACGACGATCCTAGTGACGAAATTCCAACACCTGCATTAGACACGACAGACTGCTTGAAGGAGATCAAAATCAACCCAAAGTTAACTCAAGCAGAGACAGACAGGTGCAAACAACTTATACAACAGTACAACACCATCTTTTCCAACAACCCAGGACAAACAGAATTAGTACAGCATCATATCACACTCACATCAAACACACCCATTAGATGCAGACCATACACCATCCCATTACATTACAAAGAGCAGTTACATCTAGAAATCATCAACTTAGAGAAAAATAACATCATAAGACGATCCCAATCAGACTACTCATCTCCCATGGTCATAGTACGCAAAAAGGACAATACAATAAGACTTTGCATCGACTACCGAAAACTGAATAAAATAACTGTTCTAGATCTTGAGCCAATGGCAAACACTGACGATCTTTTGACAGAACTGACAGACGCTAGGTTCTTTACGACGGTAGACATGACGAAAGGTTATTGGCAGATTGCTGTAGACGAACAGAGCAGACATCTGACAGCATTTGCCACACCTTGGGGACTGTACGAATGGTGCAAACTTCCATTTGGGCTTGTTAACGCCCCAGCCACATTTGTACGGATGACACGACTACTTCTAGTAGACATTCCTAACATAATCTGCTATATCGACGACATATGTATTCACACAGAGACAATGACTGAGCACATTAAGATTTTAGACCAGATATTTGAACGGATCAGACAGCACGGACTGACAGTGAAGCCTGCAAAAGTAGACATAGTCTACCAGGAAATATCATTCTAGGGTTACAAAATATCCAATGGCTTTGTCACGACAGACGATAAAATAGCAGGAACATTTTAATTACGAGTGTGAAGGTGGGAACTGAACGGTGACGACTTTTCTGCACCTTTGCAGTGAACCGAAATCTTTGATGTTCGGCTGGAACATCTAGCACATGAACATTCGATCCTAATCCAGAAGATTGTGTAGCAACATCTAACACGAACTTTGAGAACATTGTGCCTTCCTTGGGCTGCATCAGACCGGAACAGGTGTGTTCTACGGGCTTTGCCATCAGCTGATTTTGGTGTTCGTGTGTACTTCCGGATGGATTGGAAATTTAGAACAAAAATAGCAGACAACATATAAAAGAAGAAAAAGTTTTGACGATTCTAAAATGTTTAGGATTCTATAAAATTGAATACACGAATTGTGTGTTTATTTATTTCTCTAATGTAATCTTAGAATCATATCTTGATTAATGTATTCATATTACCGACCTTTTTCTCGTTAATATGAAGAAACGTCAAGCAATGACACTAAGAAATTAAATTCTTCTTCTTCTTCTTCTTCAGCGTTCCGAGCCATTGAGGTTCTTTGCTGCAAATACAATCCGTCTCCATTCGTCTCTCTGGTGGACCTTCTCTTGCCAGTCGTTGATTCCAAGTGCTTGTAGGTCTGTACATGTATTATCTCTCCACCGCCTTCTTGGTCTACCTCGGGGTCTACGGTCATTTATTTCCTGAGTGTAAGCGAGTTTTGTTTCCCTATTATCTTCCATTCTTTCTATATGCCCCAGCCATTGTAGTCTATTAGCCTTCATGATACCAGTGATTAGCGGGGACTTAAACAGATCATAAATGTCTTTGTTACTTCTTCTTTTCCACTCTCCACTTTGTGTATCCCTAATGGGTCCAAAGATGCGTCTTAAAATTTTGTTCTCAAAGGTTTGTAACAAGGCTTCGTCTCCTTTCGTTGTACTCCAGGTTTCAGAGCCATACAGCACAACTGGTCTGATCAGTGTTTTGTATATTGTGATTTTGGTGTTACGAGATAGCGCCTTTGATTTTAGTAGATGTTGTAGTGCATAGTATATCTTATTTCCAGAGTTGATTCTAGTTTGTATTTCTTCCCTTATGATGTTGGAGCAGTTGAAGATCGTACCCAGGTATTTGTATGTTTCCGTTCTTTTAATGGTCATATTATCTATTTGTATGTGGCCAGAGTTTCTAGCCATTCCGTCTCTTGAAATTACCATATATTCTGTCTTATCTTGGTTGATAACCAGCCCCATCTGTTGGGCTTTTTCCTTTAAGTGAGTCAATATTTCCAATGTCTTTTGTTCACTTTGCCCTATAATATCTATATCATCTGCATAACCAAGCAGCTTGGATGTTCCTCCAATATCACATTCCTCCTTTACCTTCCTTACAACTTTCTCTAGAGCCAGATTGAAGAGTAGCGGCGATAGTGCATCACCCTGTTTCAAGCCAGATGTTATTTGGAAGGGGTCTGATTTCCTGCCTTTATATGTTACTATATTATAAGTATCTTCCATGCATAGTCTGGTCATGTTGATTAACTTCCTTGGTATTCCAAATTCCTGCATAGCATTCCATAGACTATTCCTATGGACACTATCATAAGCCTTTTTAAAATCCACAAAAATGTTATGGAGATCTCTTTTATATTCCCAATGTTTCTCGGCTATTTGTCGTAAGATAAATATCTGATCTATTGTTGATCTGTTTTGTCTAAAACCCGCCTGGTAGTCACCTAATATGTCTTCTGAATATGGTTTTAATCTATTTAGTAATACTGCGGATAGTATCTTATAGCTTGTGGACAGTAGTGATATTCCTCTATAATTTCCACATTGGAACTTGTCTCCTTTCTTAAAGATAGGTATCAATAATGACTCTTTCCAGTCATGGGGTAATTCTTCTGTCCTCCAGATTTTTATTATTAGTTCGTATAGCTTTAGATGTAATGCATGGCCACCTGCCTTTATAAATTCAGCAGCAATTCCATCAGTCCCAGTTGCCTTATTGTTTTTAAGTCGTGTGATTACATATAGGATTTCTTCAAATGTAGGTTCTTCAATTTGTGGTTCGCATGTTAGAACCTCTTCCTGTGAGAAAATGTTACTTGGAGCTTCACAATTTAGTAATTCAATAAAATATTCTTTCCATGTGTTGCACATTTCCTCATTAGTATTTATCATATTCCCATTTTTGTCTTTTAAACCATATGTGTTTTGTTGGTGCCCTCGTTTCATTGACTTCAGTTCTTTAAAAAATTTTCTGGATTCATTTTTCTGGTGATTAGTTTCCATATCTTTGATTATATTACTCATATATTCTCGCTTCTGCTGTCTGACTATTTTTGTAGCCTCTTTACATTCATTTCTATAATGCTCTTCCTTTTGGATGTTATTGATGTCATTTAACCATACATGTCTGGCATTCTTCTTCCTAATGACTGCTTCTTCACATTTTTGATTGAACCATCTGTTCTTTCTATGCGTGGTTAACACACCGAGACATTCTTCTACGGTAGACTGAATTGTATTCTTGATGTTCAACCAAGTTTGGTCAATGCTTTCCTCCAAAGGGTTTTGCAGAGTTTCAAGTTTACATTTTATTTCATCTGTAAATTTCTCTTTGACTGTAATGTCTTGCAGTTTTTCTCTGTTATATGTTGGGTGTAATCTTTGTAATTTAGTATAGAAAGCTCTCTTAAGTTTTATTTTAAATTTTGCTCCAACGAGGAAGTGGTCACTGTGGCACTCAGCTCCTCTATAACTTCTGACTTGCTGTATGTTTGATGCATTTCTGTTGTTAATTAAAATGTGATCTATTTGATTATAGGTTCTCTTGTCACATGATTTCCAAGTTTGTTTGTGTATATCCTTTCTTTGTAGTCTGGTACTGCTAACCTGCAGTCCTTTGGCTTCTGCCAGGTTGATGACTCTCCATCCATTATCATTTGAAGTTGTATGTAGGCTTTCCATACCGGCCACTTTTTTATTAGTTTGCTCTCTACCTATTTTTGCATTGAAGTCTCCCAGCACAATCAGGATGTCCTGTTTGGGGGTTTCTTCTATGACATCTTCCAGATCATTATAAAAGTCTTCTTTAATATCATCTTCTTTCTCTTCAGTAGGTGCATGTACATTAATCATCGTTATATTTTTCCATTTACCTTTTATTCGTAATTTACTAATCCTGTCATTAAAAGCTTTAAAGTTTAAAACGTTCCCCCATAACTCTTTTTTGATGACAAATCCTGTTCCTAATTCATGTTTATTTTGGGTGTTTCCTCCATATATTATAATCATTCCATTTTGCTCTAAAGTACCCTCTCCTGGCCACCTTATTTCTTGAATTGCTGTTATATCCATTTGATATTCAATCAGCTCCCGGGTTAGTTCTTCGGCCGCTCCAGCTCGATATAGTGTCCGTACATTCCATGTTCCAAATCTCAAAAGTCCTTTAACGTTCCAAGGTCGTTGTCCAGATAAGTCAGTCCGATATCGAGGCTCATGTATTTGTTTCGTAACAAAGAAAGGTTTTTACAAAGGTGGGGATGTTAACCCCACGCTTCAACCCCCAACCTGGAGGACCAGGGTGTTTCTCTTTGTCTGTTCTCTACCCTTTGACCTGTCCGGCTTGGGAGGCCCTGCTGGTAGCTACGCTACCGCCGGCATAGCTCTCAGGGTCATTGAGAAACTCAAGCTCCCCCACCACGACAAGGTGGAAACACCATCGGGGGAGAAGAAATTAAATAGTTATTGTAAATTATTGTGTGTCACTAATGTTAAAATTACTTCCCTTTCATTTATTGTTATTACATTTTCACACAAAGGGCCATAATTTGAAATGTATATGCTAATGTGTTGTGTGTAATATAACATGTTGTTGTTAAAGTGTTGACACCACAGGCAGGCATCTACTGGGCATGGCAGAGTGTTGCCAACATTGTATGCCAACACAAGAACTCCTGTCCAAGTAGGGACAGGGTTGGAGTGTTTTATACGACTTATATAAAGCCGTATTTCAGTCTGGCTAGATGGTTTTTGTTCCAAGAACCATATTATTCTTTTTTTTTTCAAATTGCTGCGAGGTAGATGCGTGAAGCTGGAACTACTGATCTGACTGGGTGATAATAAAATTGAGGTAACCAGCCATCGAGAGGGTGAAGCCTGATATGTGTTAAACATGAAGCACCACATGTCTTTGTACCCAACTCCCAGTTCTTATATATTTCTATGCCATGTGTGTATTTTGATAACGTTGTGTATAACAATAGAAAGGTAGACTCTGACAAGGGTATACTATTAACCCAACAGGTACAGATATTATACAAGAAAGACGACATCTTTCATGGATTTTACCGGGGGAGCGTGTCAGAGTCCAACAGGGGACAGCGATGCAGGGACATCGTTACGACCGCCAGGCGACTTAGCTCCCAGTAAGGGATGCAACAACTTCGTTGCGCCGCCAGGCGAATAGGAGTTACCGGCCTGCGAGATCGCTGGCTGACCAGCGGTCAGGCCGCCAACGCAAGACGCACGCCTGCCACGTGACGCCACGTCAGGCAGGAGGCAAGTTGCGAACCAGGTCCAGACAGCTCTGGGGACACGGTACAGGACGGACGTGTGATTGAGAGAAAGGCGTTGTATGGTTTCTGTATTGAAAGGCGAGTGTCTGGACATCTTGCGAGTCAGACTTGTGAACTGTATTGTGGATGTAAGTTGTAAAGTATCCATTATATATTGTTGTGATCATCATTCTGTATTTGATATGTTAATAAATCCATTGAATGGTGTATCGCTGAGTCTTACGTCAAATCACGTTGTGTTTGTACTGTCTCACACTTGTTAGGAAAGCGAGCAAAGTTTAAGACTCTGACATGTGTGAACGTGGGTAGCTCGTCCTTGTTGAACGTGGGTAGCTCGTCCTTGTTGAACGTAGCTCGTCCTTTTTGAACGTGAAGGTCTCGTCCAGCTTTAATTTAGTTAGATTTAAACCTAAATGTGATCATGGAAGGCTCATTTTGATTGTTACTACATTATTTAAACATGTGTAAGACCAGTTGTAAACGTACAATGCATACATTTTGTTTGATCCTGTAAGCGTGTAAAACATTTGTGATTTGTGAAACTTGTCACCGTTTTGACCTTGTCTACATTGTGATCTTGTCGCCATTTTGACCTTGTCGCCATCTTGTAAACTTGATGTCTATGTCCTTACTGAATGTCATCTTGATGTAAGTGATGTGTCATCAATGTTGTAGAGTGTTAAGATACTTGTAGATTGTCTTTGTGCATTGAGTTTGTGGAACGCGAAAAGTGTTTGGAAAGAAAGTAACGTGTATTGAAAAAAAAAAAACTGTTGACGGACAAACTTACGACATACAATTACACTCAACGCCATACAAACCTAATCAACACTTAGTGACAAGCAGGCACACACCAACAAATAGACGCTAATTTATCTTCTTCCAAAATAAAAGCAGGTTTTTCCGTACCATCCGAAACCTTGCCGTAGAGGTCATTTACGATTCGAAGTAGCGACCCTACAGTTCCTAGCCCGATTTTCAACCGTTCTTCACCGCATCCAGGGCACTTGAGTATATTTTTTCCTTTTCGTATACTTTAAAAATGCAGTTTTAGGCACATATCGTACATATAAACAAATTGTAAATTGTTGATTACTAACCACTTATTACATATTGTGTGTGGCTGGTATTTCATTGACATTTTTCCATCATGTTTTCATTATTTGATTTCATTGATATGGGCATAAAGTTACAGTTACATGGTGATGAACTAACACAGTGGAGTGAGCAGAAGTACGCTGAATACCTACGAGTTCAGGAAAAAGCGAATGAACGGGAAGAAAGAGCAGCTGAAAGAGCTGCCAAGCAAGTAGAGGCAGAAACAGCCTTAAAGCAAGCAGAAGCAGAACTGGCTGCAAAGACAAAGCAAGCTGAGATGGATAGCGAACTAAAGCAGGCAGAAACAGCCTTAAAGCAAGCAGAAGCAGAACTGGCTGCAAAGACAAAGCAAGCTGAGATAGATAGTGAGCTGAAGAAGGCAGAAATAGCAGCTCAGAGTAAGAGAGAAGAACTGGAGTTACAGTTGAAGATAAAACAACTTGACACTGAGACTGCCATTAACAAAGAGTCTAAGAAATCTGAAAGACTGGAGAAAGAAAACCAGTATAAGAAATATCAAGGTATTGTACGTAATTGTACCTCGGGTGACTGCATCGCGGCCTTTACCCAAAATTTTGAAACTTTAATGGAACATTATCAAGTTCCACTGTCTGAATGGAATATTGTGTACATGAGGAGTTTGTCAGGGGAACCTCTTAAAGTTATTGAAACCATCCCCAAAGACCTCAGAAAAGATTACCATTATCTGAAATCCAAGATTATGGCACATTTTATGTTAGATGAGGCAGGTTACAGAGAACAATTCAGTAAATTGAGCCCAAAACCGACTCAAACGTTCTCTGACTACCTCTGCTTAGTCCGAGATATTTTCACCAAATGGACGTCAGCAGCCAAAATTGAAAAAAGTTATCAGAGATTGGAAGATCTAATCATTAGAGACAAAATTGTATCATCTATTCCTTCAGCCTTTGCTAAATTTTTGTTAGAGAATGAATGTACTAGTGTGGATGAGATTGAAAGACGTGGTTCGGCTTACTACACAGCCAACAAACATTGCTTTGCTACTGAAGATACTAACATTAACTTTGTAGCAGCGGCTAATTATGACAAACAACCCTATAGTAGGCAGAAACCTCATAGGCCTACCTCTGAGAAATTTAATCATTGCATTTATTGTAAATATTCACATCATCAGGGTGAAATGTGCGATCAGAACCCAGGGTACCATACTTACTTATTAAACATGGTAAACAGACAAGACAAGGAACGTAAATCCTTTAAAAACTCACGAAAATGTTTCCTCTGCAAGGCATGGGGACACCATCGGAAAGATTGTAAGGGCAGGCATATGACCAACAAAGCAAATGCCGCCTTGTTTGATAGTTCGTCTTCTGATGAAGAAGAGCCAGAGAAACATCCTGTGAACGCAGCACAGGCTTTTGACATATTCAACGCAAACCATTGCTCTGTTTGTAACACCTTCTATGAAGATGGTATTTTAACATGCGGTCATGCCATCCCTATTGCCAATGAAGAAGCTAATTTGGTAGTAGACTCAAAAGGCAGAATAAACATCCATCACGGATATGTAAATGGCAAATCTGCTAAAGTCCTTCGCGACACGGGGAGTTCACTCATTGGCCTGAAGAGAACGTTCATAATGCCTACAGACTATACAGGCAGGCACGTAACATGTAGAACATTCTCAGGCAATATTGAGAAATACCCATTAGCATGGGCATATATTGAAACACCTTTCCTCACTGGGAAAGTAAAGTGCGCTGCACTAACCAGTCCAGTTTGTGATATAATTATTGGTAATTTACCTGAGGTAAATGATAAACCTCATGACATAACATCTGTATGTATTGATGATACCATAACATCACCATCAAATGTCATCATTGAAAATGTCATACCACCCATTAATTGTAAAGTAGCTAATGTAGCACTAAGTTCTCATGACATCATTGAAACTGTTGTTCCATCATCATCTGACATCATTGAGTGTGTGAACGCAGTAACGAGAGCTACTGCTAGAGTGCAAGATGAAATAAATCAAACTGAGGCGATACAATTGCTCAGCCCAGTTTCACTACCTACTAACACCATGAAGGAAGCATTTGTAACAGCCCAAAAAGCTGATCCTTCATTGTCAAAATACTTTGACCTGATCGGCCGAAAGCCAAAAGTAACCAAGAATGCAAAATGGCATTTTGCTATGAAAAATGATATACTCACCAGGTATTACACCAGAGGTGACAATACCACAGAGCAAACTGTTTTGCCAACTAGTTATCGCAAGCAAGCCTTACATCTTGCACACGATATACCTCTTGCAGGACATATGGCATACGTTAAGACCAGATCAAGGTTATTGACACAATTCCACTGGCCAAAATTTTGCAATGACATTAAAGAATATTGCAGAAGTTGTGACACCTGCCAGAAACTGGTTAAAAAAGGTAAACACCCACAGGCAAAGTTACAAGTTACCGACTTAGCCAGTCGACCTTTTGAAAAGTTATCGGTTGACATAGTGGGCCCTCTTAGTCATACAACAACTAGAGGGAATAAATTTATTCTAACTGTTATTGATACATGTAGTCGCTGGCCAGAAGCTATTCCGTTAAAGAACATAACTGCCAATGACATAATGGAAGTGTTCTTCCATATTTTTTCAAGGATAGGTGTTCCAGATACTATCCAATCTGATAGGGGCACTCAGTTTATTGCCGCATCCACCCAAGCTTTCACCAAAATGTTGGGAGTGAAGCAGTGTTTCAATTCACCCTACCATCCTCACAGTAGCGGAGTAATAGAGAAGTTTAATGGGGATCTTAAGCACATGCTTGCAAAAGTAACGCAAGAACACCCCAACAACTGGGATGTATATCTACCAGCTATTCTTTTTGCTTATCGCGAGGTACCACATGCTAGCACCGGTTTCTCTCCTTTTGAACTCATCTATGGTGCCAAACCACGTGGCCCATTGACCATTTACCACCAAATGTTAACTAACTCTACACCAATACTTAAACCCATATCATCATACTTATATGTTACATCATTGCGTGAAAGAATCATCAAATCTTGTGTTATTGCAAAGAATGCACTAAAACTATCTGGTGCTACTTATAGACAGTATGCTGACAAAGGTAACCGGACAATAACATTGACACCTGGACAGGACATTCTTCTGCTACTACCTAGTGACAGACACCTACTGACTGATTCTTGGCAGGGACCTTTTAAAGTGACGAGACAGATTTCACCTGTAGACTACGAAATCCTTATAAAAGACAAACACAAAATATTTCACATAAATATGCTAAGACCATACCACAACAGAGACAACAAACAGGACGATACGACAGCTTGTACAGTGATAATAGATCACGAAGACGACGATCCTAGTGACGAAATTCCAACACCTGCATTAGACACGACAGACTGCTTGAAGGAGATCAAAATCAACCCAAAGTTAACTCAAGCAGAGACAGACAGGTGCAAACAACTTATACAACAGTACAACACCATCTTTTCCAACAACCCAGGACAAACAGAATTAGTACAGCATCATATCACACTCACATCAAACACACCCATTAGATGCAGACCATACACCATCCCATTACATTACAAAGAGCAGTTACATCTAGAAATCATCAACTTAGAGAAAAATAACATCATAAGACGATCCCAATCAGACTACTCATCTCCCATGGTCATAGTACGCAAAAAGGACAATACAATAAGACTTTGCATCGACTACAGACTTTGCATCGACTACCGAAAACTGAATAAAATAACTGTTCTAGATCTTGAGCCAATGGCAAACACTGACGATCTTTTGACAGAACTGACAGACGCTAGGTTCTTTACGACGGTAGACATGACGAAAGGTTATTGGCAGATTGCTGTAGACGAACAGAGCAGACATCTGACAGCATTTGCCACACCTTGGGGACTGTACGAATGGTGCAAACTTCCATTTGGGCTTGTTAACGCCCCAGCCACATTTGTACGGATGACACGACTACTTCTAGTAGACATTCCTAACATAATCTGCTATATCGACGACATATGTATTCACACAGAGACAATGACTGAGCACATTAAGATTTTAGACCAGACATTTGAACGGATCAGACAGCACGGACTGACAGTGAAGCCTGCAAAAGTAGACATAGTCTACCAGGAAATATCATTCTTGGGTTACAAAATATCCAATGGCTTTGTCACGACAGACGATAAAATAGCAGGAACATTTTAATTACGAGTGTGAAGGTGGGAACTGAACGGTGACGACTTTTCTGCACCTTTGCAGTGAACCGAAATCTTTGATGTTCGGCTGGAACATCTAGCACATGAACATTCGATCCTAATCCAGAAGATTGTGTAGCAACATCTAACACGAACTTTGAGAACATTGTGCCTTCCTTGGGCTGCATCAGACCGGAACAGGTGTGTTCTACGGGCTTTGCCATCAGCTGATTTTGGTGTTCGTGTGTACTTCCGGATGGATTGGAAATTTAGAGCAAAAATAGCAGACAACATATAAAAGAAGAAAAAGTTTTGACGATTCTAAAATGTTTAGGATTCTATAAAATTGAATACACGAATTGTGTGTTTATTTATTTCTCTAATGTAATCTTAGAATCATATCTTGATTAACGTATTCATATTACCGACCTTTTTCTCGTTAATATGAAGAAACGTCAAGCAATGACACTAAGAAATTAAATAGTTATTGTAAATTATTGTGTGTCACTAATGTTAAAATTACTTCCCTTTCATTTATTGTTATTACATTTTCACACAAAGGGCCATAATTTGAAATGTATATGCTAATGTGTTGTGTGTAATATAACATGTTGTTGTTAAAGTGTTGACACCACAGGCAGGCATCTACTGGGCATGGCAGAGTGTTGCCAACATTGTATGCCAACACAAGAACTCCTGTCCAAGTAGGGACAGGGTTGGAGTGTTTTATACGACTTATATAAAGCCGTATTTCAGTCTGGCTAGATGGTTTTTGTTCCAAGAACCATATTATTCTTTTTTTTTTCAAATTGCTGCGAGGTAGATGCGTGAAGCTGGAACTACTGATCTGACTGGGTGATAATAAAATTGAGGTAACCAGCCATCGAGAGGGTGAAGCCTGATATGTGTTAAACATGAAGCACCACATGTCTTTGTACCCAACTCCCAGTTCTTATATATTTCTATGCCATGTGTGTATTTTGATAACGTTGTGTATAACAATAGAAAGGTAGACTCTGACAAGGGTATACTATTAACCCAACAGGTACAGATATTATACAAGAAAGACGACATCTTTCATGGATTTTACCGGGGGAGCGTGTCAGAGTCCAACAGGGGACAGCGATGCAGGGACATCGTTACGACCGCCAGGCGACTTAGCTCCCAGTAAGGGATGCAACAACTTCGTTGCGCCGCCAGGCGAATTAGAGTTACCGGCCTGCGAGATCGCTGGCTGACCAGCGGTCAGGCCGCCAACGCAAGACGCACGCCTGCCACGTGACGCCACGTCAGACAGGAGGCAAGTTGCGAACCAGGTCCAGACAGCTCTGGGGACACGGTACAGGACGGACGTGTGATTGAGAGAAAGGCGTTGTATGGTTTCTGTATTGAAAGGCGAGTGTCTGGACATCTTGCGAGTCAGACTTGTGAACTGTATTGTGGATGTAAGTTGTAAAGTATCCATTATATATTGTTGTGATCATCATTCTGTATTTGATATGTTAATAAATCCATTGAATGGTGTATCGTTGAGTCTTACGTCAAATCACGTTGTATTTGTACTGTCTCACACTTGTTAGGAAAGCGAGCCAAGTTTAAGACTCTGACAATGATGATGATGATGATGATGATGATGATGATGATGATGATGATGATGATGATGATGATGATGATGATGATGATGATGATGATGATGATGATGATGATGATGATGATGATGATGATGATGATGATGATGATGATGATGATGATGATGATGATGATGATGATGATGATGATGATGATGATGATGATGATGATGATGATGATGATGATGATGATGATGATGATGATGATGATGATGATGATGATGATGATGATGATGATGATGATGATGATGATGATGATGATGATGATGATGATGATGATGATGATGATGATGATGATGATGATGATGATGATGATGATGATGATGATGATGATGATGATGATGATGATGATGATGATGATGATGATGATGATGATGATGATGATGATGATGATGATGATGATGATGATGATGATGATGATGATGATGATGATGATGATGATGATGATGATGATGATGATGATGATGATGATGATGATGATGATGATGATGATGATGATGATGATGATGATGATGATGATGATGATGATGATGATGATGATGATGATGATGATGATGATGATGATGATGATGATGATGATGATGATGATGATGATGATGATGATGATGATGATGATGATGATGATGATGATGATGATGATGATGATGATGATGATGATGATGATGATGATGATGATGATGATGATGATGATGATGATGATGATGATGATGATGATGATGATGATGATGATGATGATGATGATGATGATGATGATGATGATGATGATGATGATGATGATGATGATGATGATGATGATGATGATGATGATGATGATGATGATGATGATGATGATGATGATGATGATGATGATGATGATGATGATGATGATGATGATGATGATGATGATGATGATGATGATGATGATGATGATGATGATGATGATGATGATGATGATGATGATGATGATGATGATGATGATGATGATGATGATGATGATGATGATGATGATGATGATGATGATGATGATGATGATGATGATGATGATGATGATGATGATGATGATGATGATGATGATGATGATGATGATGATGATGATGATGATGATGATGATGATGATGATGATGATGATGATGATGATGATGATGATGATGATGATGATGATGATGATGATGATGATGATGATGATGATGATGATGATGATGATGATGATGATGATGATGATGATGATGATGATGATGATGATGATGATGATGATGATGATGATGATGATGATGATGATGATGATGATGATGATGATGATGATGATGATGATGATGATGATGATGATGATGATGATGATGATGATGATGATGATGATGATGATGATGATGATGATGATGATGATGATGATGATGATGATGATGATGATGATGATGATGATGATGATGATGATGATGATGATGATGATGATGATGATGATGATGATGATGATGATGATGATGATGATGATGATGATGATGATGATGATGATGATGATGATGATGATGATGATGATGATGATGATGATGATGATGATGATGATGATGATGATGATGATGATGATGATGATGATGATGATGATGATGATGATGATGATGATGATGATGATGATGATGATGATGATGATGATGATGATGATGATGATGATGATGATGATGATGATGATGATGATGATGATGATGATGATGATGATGATGATGATGATGATGATGATGATGATGATGATGATGATGATGATGATGATGATGATGATGATGATGATGATGATGATGATGATGATGATGATGATGATGATGATGATGATGATGATGATGATGATGATGATGATGATGATGATGATGATGATGATGATGATGATGATGATGATGATGATGATGATGATGATGATGATGATGATGATGATGATGATGATGATGATGATGATGATGATGATGATGATGATGATGATGATGATGATGATGATGATGATGATGATGATGATGATGATGATGATGATGATGATGATGATGATGATGATGATGATGATGATGATGATGATGATGATGATGATGATGATGATGATGATGATGATGATGATGATGATGATGATGATGATGATGATGATGATGATGATGATGATGATGATGATGATGATGATGATGATGATGATGATGATGATGATGATGATGATGATGATGATGATGATGATGATGATGATGATGATGATGATGATGATGATGATGATGATGATGATGATGATGATGATGATGATGATGATGATGATGATGATGATGATGATGATGATGATGATGATGATGATGATGATGATGATGATGATGATGATGATGATGATGATGATGATGATGATGATGATGATGATGATGATGATGATGATGATGATGATGATGATGATGATGATGATGATGATGATGATGATGATGATGATGATGATGATGATGATGATGATGATGATGATGATGATGATGATGATGATGATGATGATGATGATGATGATGATGATGATGATGATGATGATGATGATGATGATGATGATGATGATGATGATGATGATGATGATGATGATGATGATGATGATGATGATGATGATGATGATGATGATGATGATGATGATGATGATGATGATGATGATGATGATGATGATGATGATGATGATGATGATGATGATGATGATGATGATGATGATGATGATGATGATGATGATGATGATGATGATGATGATGATGATGATGATGATGATGATGATGATGATGATGATGATGATGATGATGATGATGATGATGATGATGATGATGATGATGATGATGATGATGATGATGATGATGATGATGATGATGATGATGATGATGATGATGATGATGATGATGATGATGATGATGATGATGATGATGATGATGATGATGATGATGATGATGATGATGATGATGATGATGATGATGATGATGATGATGATGATGATGATGATGATGATGATGATGATGATGATGATGATGATGATGATGATGATGATGATGATGATGATGATGATGATGATGATGATGATGATGATGATGATGATGATGATGATGATGATGATGATGATGATGATGATGATGATGATGATGATGATGATGATGATGATGATGATGATGATGATGATGATGATGATGATGATGATGATGATGATGATGATGATGATGATGATGATGATGATGATGATGATGATGATGATGATGATGATGATGATGATGATGATGATGATGATGATGATGATGATGATGATGATGATGATGATGATGATGATGATGATGATGATGATGATGATGATGATGATGATGATGATGATGATGATGATGATGATGATGATGATGATGATGATGATGATGATGATGATGATGATGATGATGATGATGATGATGATGATGATGATGATGATGATGATGATGATGATGATGATGATGATGATGATGATGATGATGATGATGATGATGATGATGATGATGATGATGATGATGATGATGATGATGATGATGATGATGATGATGATGATGATGATGATGATGATGATGATGATGATGATGATGATGATGATGATGATGATGATGATGATGATGATGATGATGATGATGATGATGATGATGATGATGATGATGATGATGATGATGATGATGATGATGATGATGATGATGATGATGATGATGATGATGATGATGATGATGATGATGATGATGATGATGATGATGATGATGATGATGATGATGATGATGATGATGATGATGATGATGATGATGATGATGATGATGATGATGATGATGATGATGATGATGATGATGATGATGATGATGATGATGATGATGATGATGATGATGATGATGATGATGATGATGATGATGATGATGATGATGATGATGATGATGATGATGATGATGATGATGATGATGATGATGATGATGATGATGATGATGATGATGATGATGATGATGATGATGATGATGATGATGATGATGATGATGATGATGATGATGATGATGATGATGATGATGATGATGATGATGATGATGATGATGATGATGATGATGATGATGATGATGATGATGATGATGATGATGATGATGATGATGATGATGATGATGATGATGATGATGATGATGATGATGATGATGATGATGATGATGATGATGATGATGATGATGATGATGATGATGATGATGATGATGATGATGATGATGATGATGATGATGATGATGATGATGATGATGATGATGATGATGATGATGATGATGATGATGATGATGATGATGATGATGATGATGATGATGATGATGATGATGATGATGATGATGATGATGATGATGATGATGATGATGATGATGATGATGATGATGATGATGATGATGATGATGATGATGATGATGATGATGATGATGATGATGATGATGATGATGATGATGATGATGATGATGATGATGATGATGATGATGATGATGATGATGATGATGATGATGATGATGATGATGATGATGATGATGATGATGATGATGATGATGATGATGATGATGATGATGATGATGATGATGATGATGATGATGATGATGATGATGATGATGATGATGATGATGATGATGATGATGATGATGATGATGATGATGATGATGATGATGATGATGATGATGATGATGATGATGATGATGATGATGATGATGATGATGATGATGATGATGATGATGATGATGATGATGATGATGATGATGATGATGATGATGATGATGATGATGATGATGATGATGATGATGATGATGATGATGATGATGATGATGATGATGATGATGATGATGATGATGATGATGATGATGATGATGATGATGATGATGATGATGATGATGATGATGATTGATGATGATGATTGATGATGATGATTGATGATGATGATGATGATGATGATGATGATGATGATGATGAAAAGAAACAACGTTATGAAATGTGGTAATTATTTATTCAAGTCAAAGTTATTTATTGACGATAATTGTCCCGATAAAAATGGCGTGAAGATTACACATAATGAAAGCAGAGTTCACTTACGAGAAATTCAAGAGATTTGAAAGAGCGCATTAAAATAAATACTCACCACACAGAATCAAAGACAAAAAAACATAGAACAACAAAATAACAAACTGCAAACAGCCACAAACATTGCCCTAAATCTAAGAGTTTCTGTTCTACTGTTGTCCTGGCCAGGAAAACGCTAGCGGAATCTGACACTTGAGACTCACTTGAAAGCCAGTCTCCGGTCGTCATTTGAGACAAATTGTTTCACCAGCCCTTACAACAGATAAACACTGACAATGTTGTCCTTTCACCAATAATGAAAGACAGCTTTTGATGGGCTGTTTTTAAGCACGGCGGTTTTAAAATAAGAAAAGTAGTGGTCTTGAAGAGATGAAGAGAAGATTGTAAACAGGTCGATGGAAAGATGCCGTCTGCCACGCCATTGTGTGTCCTTGTGTCAACATTCTGACGGCGAAGACAGCATGTCAACGCCGAGATGACTCTATCCTTTTGGCCAGACAATTATTATTGATATTAATAATATTGTTGTTGTTATTGTGATGGTTGTGGTGATGGCAAGTTTTGTTATTGTTAGATTGATGTGAATGTCTATTAAGGTTGTAAACGCCATTGTTTGTTACTATTGTCCTTGTAATTATCATTGCGGTATACACCTGTATGCTCTCTACAACAGCAGGTTATATTATCTACACCAGCATATTATATTATGTAAATTCATTCATTCATTCATTCATTCATTCAGTAGCATGTTATTTGCAGAACCTCGCTCTCGAAAACAACCTTCAGGAAAACGTCTGTGTCATAAGCAGGATGCCAGCCACACCCATCTGAAGATCGTTTGCAACATCCTGCATCCGCCTCTTCCTCTCTTCCCCCGACATATCCACCTCCATTATTGCTCTCTCCAAATGTTCATGGCGATTCAAGTGACCAACATATTTCAATTTTCTTTGTTTTATTGTCTTTAGTGGCCAGTTTTCTGTGTCCAAGATATTCTTAGAACTCGCCTAAACATTTATATTCAAAGGAGTTTATGCGCATTTTAGCTTCTTTAGTAAGAGTCCAGGTCTCACAGGCGTATGTTTTATGGGAATAATGCATGCTCTTAACAATCTAATTTGATTTCTTTCATTGTGTCAACGTATTATTTACAATAACAGATAATTTTAAAACACCCTAAGCTGCCCAGTTTGCGGAGACGGCACTAGCCAGGCGGCCTTAATTCCTCAGGCTCAATGTCCCTCTGCCCTGCACCGCAAAGTGCCAAAGGCAGTCATGTGAGTGGGTCAGACTATTACATCTCGGCACATGATACTTCCTCAGCTAATAATCCGCTCTCTGACTTCGAGACTAAACGCTTTTGGAATTCATCACGACGCTTGGGAGACTGCTGCCAAAGACCGAAATTCGTGGCGTACATTACAACGCAAGTGTGTAGTCACTTGTTAAGCAAACTGGACAACAAGAGCTGTGAAAAAAAGCTGGACAAATAAAATTAAAAAAAAAAAACCTTATGGAGATCCTCCTCATGGAACGTTAAGCATGCTTTGCCCATATTGTTAAAGAACATTTCGAGCCAAAATAGGCCTTACCAGCCATCTTAGAACTCACGACTCCATACATTCAACCCCACTGGATGAAATAAATGGTCATCATCATTCTTGATGGACAAACAGCAGACAAGCCAAAGCACAACGCCGTCTATTGCAACACTTCTGGTCTTTTGGTGTCGACCTCATTTAGGCATGTCTTATATGATAAGATGTGTCACTTAGCATCAATCTTGGACTTATCTGAAATAGAGTATCTCGACAAATAGGAGCTATTGCATATCCAGCCAATCATCTATCTGAAGGCGACATTTAAATAATTAAACAGAGTTTAGTCAAACAAATGACATCACAGCAGACGGGGGTATTCCCACACTCGCTCCGTCCTTACCTTCAACGGTCAGCGAAGAGTCGCAATGCTAATGGTATCAGGTGCGGTCTGATAATGTGTCCGTCTGGCCTTTCCTCGGAGTACTGACTGTCGGTCAGATCTTCTGGTAACTCCCTGCCACAATATCTCTTCAGGCTGTAATGACTTATCTGTTCATCCACAATATAGGCGGGATCCCCAATGCAATGACCACGCCTGCCTTATCGTACACAAATACCCCACCACGTCGTGCAGACCATCATGTCTTTCTGTTTACACAAAGTTGGCTTTGCTATATGAATAACAATAGCTTCTACATACTTCATCATTCGTCAATTGTGTGAGGTAATAGAGAGTATCTGTTGCATCTTTTCCCCCAGGACATGTTGGTGTCGTGGGAACTGAGCAGGCGGACAGATTGGCTGGGTCTGCGCCGACAAGTGGGGTATTGTTCCAAGATAAAGCAGGCGTGGTGGGGGACCTTTGGGATCATGTGTATTGTACCTAAGAACAGGTAGATCATCACGATCTGGGGAGTATGGTGCTGCAGGGAGTGACCAGAGGATCTGGTCGACATTCAGGATTCCGAGGAATAGCTTTCGATAACGAACGAACGAACTTTATTTCCAAATGGGTTACAAATTGGGAACGCATGCCCGTCTTACATTCGGCCCTTCCAATCACTCATCTTTCGTTCATAATGCATAAAATCACGCAAGCATACGCAATCTGCTTCACTCAGTCACTCAAATTAAATACACAGAGATTCCCACACTTTCAGATACATACTTTGACAATTGTCATGATCATTCACACAAAAATTGGTAAATATGTTATACATACACATTAAGTTAAGGTAGTTTCATATCCAGCACAGGACATCGCAGGCAACACCGGCATTTTTTTTTCTTGGGGGGGGGGGGGGATGTTGTGGCGTTTTGGCAAGTTTATATTCAGTAGTTTGCCATTGCTTTCTGAACGACCGGCATCCATACCATTTTGTAAAAAAATCAACACGATGCGATCTGCTGCCAAATCGCCCGCAGCTGTGTTTCGAACGCGGGTATGAGGGATCATGAGCTGCGCCCGTAACACCTTCACCACTCAGCCAGCATACATATAGATTTCATATCTTAAAGTATATGAATGCAATGCAACAGGATAGTGTTAGCTACAACTGGTAAAGCAGTGCGATAGTTTTCATATTGTGCATGATGAAATCAAGTGGCAGAAAACAATTAAAATATGAAAGATGAAAATACACAAATAATATGATATATCATATTATGTGATTATGTATACGTTCCTACACACAAACACACACACACACACACACACACACACACACACACATCTAGACACATACACGCTGCCTCACTTAATCACTGAAACTAATATGAACAAACTTCCGCACTTTAAGAGACACATAATCAGACTGCTAATGATACCGTTCGTATTGGAGCTCTTCGCTGGCTGTTGCAGATGAGGATGGAGCAGGTGTGGGAATGTTTCGAGAGGAGCTGTGAATCTGTTCTTGACTGAACAAAACTCTGTGAGTGAACATGAAACCCATTGTCTCCATCTTTCATATCGCTACTTTCCAAAATATTGCTCTCTGTTGGTGAAGAGTGTAATTGCCACGAAACCTGACAACCATGAAAGCTGTGAGGATATGCATGAGATACATGAACCAATGACAGCAGAGACAGAACCAATCTGAACCCTCATTAGATACAATTGTATGGGCAATATAGAACGCGAAAATAGGTAAATCACCAGGACGTGATGAGATACCTGCTGAACTAATTAAAGAGGGAGGAGGAGAAGGTTTATAAGTCTATCACGCATTATGTAAGAAGCTATGGAAATATGGTATATGGCTGAATGATTGGAAGAGAACTAGCTTCATTCCAATACCAAAAAAGGGCAACCTGAAATTATGCAACAACTATAGAACCGCTGAATTGATCAGTCGTGCGAATAAAATTCAACTAAACATCATAATGTGAAAAATTCGTAAGCAAATGGGATAATGTATTAACGTGGTTCAAATCGGATTTCGACAAGAAGAGGAACAAGAGATCGTGTACCCAATATGCGTTTAATAATAGAGAAGTGTAGAGTATTTAATTTAAATATAGTCTCATGTTTTGTGAATTATTCAAAGGAATTTGACAGTGTACAACATAAGTAACTTTGGGAAATCATTAAGAAAATGGTCTTCCCATCACATGTAGTACAACTTATACAAATGCTTTATCTAGACCAACAAGCAGCAGTTAGAATAGATGGCGAGGCATCAGACTGGTTTGATATCAAGCAAGGAGTCCGTCAGGGCTGCGTGCTGACACCCTATTTGTTTAACCTGTACGCCGAAAATATAATGAGAAATGTAAGAGATGATATCAACAGGGAGGAATATGATGTCCTAAATATCGATGGTCATGAAATACCAGAGATCGATATGTTGACGATACAGTATTACTATCCACATCACAGAATGGTATAGAAAAATTAATAACCTCAACCCAAAATAATAGTGAAAATAACAACTTATATCTCTACATAGAAAACTCAAAGATAATGCATACAGATAAAACTACTATGGAGAAAGAAATATATGTTAATGAGGAAATATTGGAGGTGGTGGAAAATTTCAAATACCTAGGGTTATTAATTATCAACAATGGTGACACAATGAAGTAGAATAAAAGACGAATATTTATTGCTTTTCAAAAAGTAAACCAACTGAATAAACTTTGGAGGGGAAAAGATAGAACTACAGAACTTCAATTTTTAAGAGCATTCATCTTTCACATTTCAACATACGCCTGTAAGCCCTGGATACTTATTAACAAGCTAACAGAGCATAAATGCTTTTGAATACACATGTTATAGACGGATACAACAAATATCATGTTTACAGAAAAGAACAAATGCGTCCATACAACAAAAGCTGAATATAATAAAACGGTTTACTAATAAAGACTATAAAACAAAGAAAATTGAAATATCTTGGTCACTTGAAGCGTCACGAAAGATTGGAGAAAACAACAATGGAGGGGTATATGCTCGGGAAGATAGAATGAAGGAGGCTAAAGAGAAGACGATGTGGCAGATGTTCTCCAGATGAGAGTATCTGGCGAGGGACATCTAGCTTATGACCGAGACATTTTTGCCGGCGGTTGTTATGGGAGTGAAGTTCTGCAAGGAACATGCATGCTAATGAATAAATGCATGCATGCATGATGGAAATGAATGCATGAATGAATGAATGAATGAATGAATGAATGAATGAATGAATGAATTAGAAACTGAATAAATGAATGAATGACGTTTTACTTGGATATCAAAGTTAAATAATTGATAAAATTTTTACCTCCCACTTTTACAGTCCTAACTACCTTTATTCGCTTTATTTGCTGGGGAAGTTTTCCGTTATTCGTTCCAAATTGTCCCCAACATGTCTTCCAGTTTATGTTTTCCCAGACGGCCATATTTAGCATGCAACCGTTGGGCAAAGCTGGAATAAATTGATTGTCAGCGGCAGACAACCGCAGTAAGCCAGCCTAGTCCCCTTTGACAAGCCAATTACGTCCCTTTAAATCTCACACCGACCTGAGCTATGCAGTTGACATTGTGAGTTCTATAAATGCTTTCTACTATCTGTGTCCGGGACTTGGTGGGTACGGCCTGGTCTTACTGCTTCGCTTCAGTCGTAATCTTTGAGGCAGTCGGTTAAGTTTTGTCTTGTATGTCGGGAGAATTAAACATGGCTCGTTGCTAGTCTGTCTGTCTGTCTGTCTGTCTGTCTCTCTGTCTGTCTGTCTGTCTGTCTGTCTGCCTGCCTGCCTGCCTGCCTGCCTGCCTGCCTGCCTGCCTGGCTGCCTGCCTGCTAGGGACGAATATAAGACTGGCCCTTGTGCCTAATTTGTGACGCTTTCAAAATAAAGTTCGTTCGTTAGTTTTTATTTCGTTCGTTCGTTCGTTTGAAAGCCTATCTCTCTATCTATCTTATATGTATTTGCACCTACGTGCACTCGTACACAGTCACCTCAACACATAATAATCATGTACTAACGAAATCAGTCTAGGCTAGTGGACCGGGACAAATAACGTTCTGGCCTGACGAGAAATCCCGTGACTGGTTCGTGCTTAGTTTAAACATGGTGCCAGCCGCCAGCCCGAGGCGGACCAGAGAAATGTTTGTGACATGAATGTTTCACTAGCACACCCCAGTGTCCAATGTCTCCTGCACCAGGCGTTGCTAGAACTTTCCCACTTGCATTTATTTATTGTGTTTCTCTATTTAACCTCTTCATTCTGTTTTTTTTCCATATCCCTTACAGGACGTTGCAGTCAACATGAGCATTTCTCAACTGCTGTTGATGTACTAGGCAAGATTACGCTCAGTAGTTTGCCATTGCTTTCTGAGCGACCAGCTCACATGCCCCTAAATTACCAACGCTGCGAAAACCGCTACCGATTCTCGCGCAGGTTACGTTACTCACACGAATATACGGTATTACGGAGAAAGACGTTAACATCTGGTCCAGGGAGACCGGATTTGTTTTAATAAAGTATATAATTTCTGTTATTATTTTCCATTTGCATTCTCTGGCTTTAATTTCAAGTAGGGTTGCCAGACGTCCGGCAAAAAGAGGACATATCCTCATTTTTAGCCTAATATTCTCCGTCCTACAGGCAAAGCTAAACACCTCTTTAAAATGTCCGGCTTTTCTTATATTTTATGTTACAATTTTTATGTATTGTTGTTACAACTTACAATGTATCTACACTCTACCGTATGTTTACATTGTTCAAATGTACAAAGTCTATGTATTTCTGCGAACTAGTCGATTATAGTAATTCTAACATGTACCTGGTCATTACTCTTTTTGATATTTACTTTTACTTTTTTATTAAAAGTCATTGCTTAATAATATTTATTTAATTTTCCTATTTATACCATATGTGAAATACCAAAGCAATAGACTCTTTTTCGACTCTGTAAAGGGCATCAGTAGTAGGCAAGGGACTCCAGACCCCACTTTTAGCCTCCATAGTAGTGTTTATGAAGGAAATATGGGTAAAATGGCTCCAGCCTGGAGGCTGAAGGAAATTTGGGCGGGTGAAATTTTTTTTCGGCGTGCATCGTGGGAACGGGTTTTTTGTGGAGGCTGAAGGAAATATTTTTGGGCGGGTGAAATTTTTTCGGCGTGTCTCGTGGGAACGGGTTTTTTTTTTGACGCTGCCTGGTGGGGTGTAAAAAGTAATTAAATGTTTAGTTGGTTCTGGAAGAGGGGAAAGTTATTTTGGTTACATTAGTATGCGTAGTGATAGACAAGGGTGTGATGGGTCGTGGTTGTACTCGAAGTAAGAGGTGGTTACTATCATCTGAACAGTGTGATAGTAGTGAAGGGTGGTATATTCACCGATTACAAAGGAAATCTTATAAAGTTATAATGGGTATGGTGGTAAGGGGTATTAGTGATCAAGTAGGAGTGATACAGGGGTGGTCATAAATATAATAAGAGGTGTTCGCAATTACACACTGGTCAACCAGTGGTCAAGCAATGGTCAAGTAAGGGTCAAGTAGTCAAGTAAGGAAATTTTAGGGAAAAGTGATTGTAATGAGATGGTGATGATTAAAGAGTGGTAAATTAGTGGTCAAGTAGTGGTCAAGGAGTGGTCAAGTGGTCAAGTAAGGAAAATTTTAGGGGAAAATGGTCGTAGTGACATGGTAATGTTTAAATTAGTGGTAAATTAGTGGTCAAGTAGTGGTCAAGCAGTGGTCAAGTGAGGAAAATTTTAGGGAAATTTTAGGGAAAAGTGATTGTAATGAGATGGTGATGATTAAAGAGTGGTAAATTAGTGGTCAAGTAGTGGTCAAGTGGTCAAGTAAGGAAAATTTTAGGGGAAAATGGTCGTAGTGACATGGTAATGTTTAAATTAGTGGTAAATTAGTGGTCAAGTAGTGGTCAAGCAGTGGTCAAGCAGTGGTCAAGTGAGGAAAATTTTAGGGAAATTTTAGGGAAAAATGATTGTAATGAGATGGTGATGATTAAAGAGTGGTCAAGCAGTGGTCAAGTGGTCAAGTGAATAAATTTTAGGGAAAAGTGATTGTAATGAGATGGTGATGATTAAAGGGTGGTAAATTAGTGGTCAAGTAGTGGTCAAGCAGTGGTCAAGTGGTCAAGTGAATAAATTTTAGGGAAAAGTGATTGTAGCGACATGGTGATGCTTAAAGGGTGGTAAATTAGTGGTCAAGTAGTGGTCAAGAAGTGGTCAAGTGGTCAAGTGAATAAATTTTAGGGAAAAGTGATTGTAGCGACATGGTGATGCTTAAAGGGTGGTAAATTAGTGGTCAAGTAGTGGTCAAGGAGTGGTCAAGTGGTGGTCAAGTGGTCGAGTGACCACTTAAATTGTAGAGGACGATGTGCCTAAGATTATGGTAGTGATTAAAGTGATCGATGACGTGGTCAAGTAGTGGTCAAGCAGTGGTCAAGTAGTCAAGTAAGGAAATTGTAGGGGAAAGTACGTATAGTGCAATGGTGGTGGGTAAAGTGAGGAAGAATCAATAGTAGTGATAATAGTACTACCAATATTAGCGACAAGAATATTAGCTTGTGCGTTATTATACTATATTTTTGTGGGGTGTGTAAAAATCATTCAAAGAGGGTCATACAACCACAAGTACACACATGTACACACAAATACAAAGACAACCAAACATACACATAAAGACAGACAAGCACAAAGACAACCCATACCATTACTACTGTCACTATCAATAGATATACACACGTGCAGACACACTCACCCATACACAAGAACACTCAAAGACAAATACAAAGACACAGACACACTTGTACATACAGACACATAAGTACACAAAAAACAAAGAGGGCCACACAAACCATTACTACTGGTACCAGTACAGATACACTTGTACATACAGACCTACAAGAATATCACATACCCCCTTTGGTAAAGAACGCGGATATCCGAGACTACGTCATCAACGCCATGTGTAAAAGTCATTAAGTATGAGTCATCGGTTTGTGGGAAGCAGGCGTGAGAATAGCTTGTCTAACTGCCACGTCAGCTAGGTCGTGTGCAGAACCAGTGTATAAAATAGAAGGCGTCTCTTGTGAGCTCAGTACCAGTTCACGGGCTGACTTGTCTATCTACAGAGGTGCTTCAGGCTGGTGTGAGCAGTGTAGTAAGCAGATATTGTTCACGTACTGACTTGGCTACCGCAGTGAAACAGGTTGGTGTGAGCGTTATTCGTGTAGTAAGCAGATATTTTTCACGTAGTGACTTGGGTACAGCAGTGAAACTTGGTGTGAGCCTTATTCGTGTCGTCGGCCTCTGATAAAACAGTGAAACATTGTATACATCAGAACTTTTTGGTGTTGTAAGAAAGAAAAAGAAAAACAGTTTATCAATATGACCACCAGATCTACTTTCACATGTTCAGTGTGCGACAAAGCCTTCCGTGATGCGAATAATCTTAATCGTCACATTCGGACCATTCACGGTACGAAATCATACTTATGTCATATCTGTGGACAACGTTTCAACAGAAAAGACAATCTACACAGACACAGACGAATACGTCATCACCGGTCTATGGATACATCAGAACCAGAGACAACTACCTCTTCACCATCAGAGACAACACCAACAACAACCTCGACGACACCACCAAATGAAACCAATATAACTAACAGTCAGATACAACCAGACGAGAATATTCTTGAACAACTGGTAGAAGACGAAGTTAGCATCTTAGCAGCCGGAGAACCAGAGACACTACACATCCTTCCATCGGATATTCAACAAATATATAGAGAAAATTGGGAAGCTATCAGGACACATCACAAGATTAACAAGTATTTATCGACATACACCTTCTTTATTCACCCGGAGATACAATACCCTATCAAATGGACAGATACGTTGTATAAGATATTCAATGCTCAAATTAGTCGCTTTAAGATCAACTTTAGCTTTCATCTAGTGTTACGACATAGAGGAACACAAGATCTTAGATTCTATCATGCATCATTTAACAATTCTTCTGTTTTAGAATTTCCAGTGCTAATACATAACAGATACGACTTTGATGCCTTCCTTACAACAGTACACGAACATGACATTCATTCCTACGCCATGCAACAACGTAGAGACACCAAATACACACAAGAGACAGTAGCTGGCATATGTTTTTACCTCTTTCATATGCCCGAGTTCCCGATAGTTTGATGTCTAGGTCATCCCCCAACTACATTGTTTTATATTTTTGTCACTAAGCATGTATGTCATTGATGTTTTTCTTATATCACTAAACTATTTTGATGAATAATACATTCTTTGATATATTGAAACCAAGATATTTGATGATTTTCTTTAGTGGTTTTGTTTTTACTTATTGTTCCGAGAGACATCAACACTGACAGACAATGAAACAAAGACACATACTGAAATGTATTATGTATTTATTCAACTGCTGCTTGCAACCAAGTATAGAAATTACACCATCCACCTCGCAGTATCCAATGATGTAGTTTATCAGTCATATACGTGCCTACAGATGCAGCGAAGCTTTCCTCCAGGTCCTGGACATTCACGTCTGTGTTATAAGAATTATTAACCAGATGCTTACCCAGACGCATACCAAGTGTAAAAACCATCATTATTCTCCCGTAGTTTATGACGTTATCGGCAAAGACTTCGTCAGCGATTGAAACAAAGACCGGGAAAACGTGTTCGGGTTTGATACAGACTTCTAGTCTCGTGAATAACACATCATGTTGGTTGGCTATCTGACGTACTAAGCGACACAACCTCGAGTTATTGGTCTTTGTGGGCATGTATGAACTAATAATAGTCAACGCCACACTCACCACCTCGGTGTGTACTTGTGTCAAGTCGACCATTGGTTCCATCATTATTATACCAATAGCTACCAGAGACCCACTAGCGTGCAGTTGGTGGTCAAATGGTCTAATAATATCACCCCGATGCGTTTATAAACACCAATGCGAGTAGATAGCTGGAACAAAAACCTGAAGTCACCAGTGTACCGACACCAGTAGCCGAGACACCTCTTCAACCAACACCTCTTCAGTCTATTCAACCGGCTCAAGTAGTCGAACCCAAAACAGTCGAGACCACACCACCTTACAAACTCAGGCGAAGCAAGAAGAAGACTAGGATACCTACCCCCAAGTGGCAAAAATGGCCGCCCAATTAAAAAAATATTACTATTACCCTAAGAAACCCGGAGCCTATGGTGGAGCCGCCGCCTTAAAAAGAAATACTAACCTGAAGAAAATAGATAAATGGTTACGTCATCAAGATACCTACACGTTACATAAACCGATCCGTCGCCGCTTCCAGAGACGTCAGACCATAACCGGTGGTATAAAGCACCAATTTCAAGCCGACTTGATAGATATGAGACTATTACAAAGATACAATGATGGGATGTCGTACCTAGTGACTTGTATCGATGTGTTTAGTAAATATGCTTGGGCTATCCCGATCCAGAAGAAAACGGGGAAAGCACTGGTGGTGGCTATGAGTAAAATCTTTGATGATAGCCAACCGATAAATTTTCAGAGCGATAAAGGTTCGGAATTCGTTAATCGGACCTTCTTAAAATTTCTGAAAGATCGAGGTGTGCACTTCTTTACCACCGAGAATGAAGATGTGAAGGCAGCGATCGTGGAAAGATTCAATCGAACCCTGAAAGAAAAAATGTGGCGTTATTTCACCAAGACCAATACACTGCGCTACGTCGACGTGATAGATAATTTGATCCAGAACTACAATGGTTCGTATCACAGAAGTATTCGCATGGCCCCTGTACAAGTCAACTATAGTAATCAAGAAGAGGTGTGGGATAACTTGTATAAGCCGACATACGTATCGAAAAAAGTGTATTTTACACCTGGGGATCGAGTCAGACTGGCTGAACCCAAACAACCTTTTAAAAAAGGGTATATGCCCTCGTGGACAGAAGAATTGTTTACCGTCAGTCGCATAAACCAGACCAGTCCAGTGACCTATGTGGTAAAAGATGATTCGGGAGAGGAACTACAGGGCTCGTTCTACAGAGAAGAAATACAACTAGTTGGAGACAAGCAAGTGTATCGTATCGAAACAATCTTACAAGAAAGACCCAGGCGAGGTGGTGGGAAAGAGTATTTAGTGAAGTGGTTTGGTTATCCCCATTCATTCAATAGTTGGATAGCTGACACGCAACTAGCTAGTTATGGAGACTAGTGGTGTGACTGAAGACAGGGTGGAAACTATGGGGGTGCGCCCACAACTGACAGAGGGGGAAAGAACATCGATCTGGTCATTCTTTGGACAACGTGTACCGAGGCCAGAGATTGTATTTCTGTGTCAAATGGTGGTTATATATGCCGTAATTGCCGTGTCTTTGTTCAATCTGACTCAAGGCAGCGCAGACGCACCAGACGGCAAGTTGTGGGTAGCTCTAATGAGTAGTTGTTTGGGTTATATGCTACCTAATCCTAAATTAGAAAAACGATGAGTTTCTATATAACTTTACCGAGTAATTCTGGACCAAAGGTATTTCCCAACAACCAACCCGGTCACTTTTTTGTCAAGTTGCCGCAGACCATTGATGTAACGACCCAATACGAAGTGGCCCTGGTCGAGATTCAGTTCCCCAATTCGTATTTTAATGGTTTGCCTGGTGAAATTTGGTTCCAATACTTTCCACCTAAAGGTAGTGGTATGGAACCTATAACCCTTGAATGTCCACCGGGTCCGTTCAGCAGCCCTGAAACTTTCAGGCGCCTATGAAACCACCTTGTTGTAGAATCTCTTTCCTTTTCTTGAGCGATAATTTCTTATGAGTGAGTGCTCTCAGACTGTCTTTGTGTCGTTGCAGACGCTTCTTCTGAGCTGGTGTCAGGGGAACATTACCTTTTAAAACGTTGTGACAGCACTCGCAAATTGATTGGACGAGATCCGGGGAAGCTGATTTCATTACTGCCTTCACAGTGGCTGGGTTGGTCTGACCCAAGAAACGTAACATACCCTCGTTACGTTTAAGTCGGTTAGACATGTTATTTGGGGACGTAGACGACTTGCTGCTGGTCGGGAAATATATGACTTCGTAAGCGGAGCTGATCCGGTGTTTCCTGTCGCAGGTCAAATAACAAATACCCGTGTGGAGCCGATGTCGCGTCTTTAAAACTCTCTTGGACATATGACACACGGCCTGGATACATCTGTTTGGCGAGATTGGTAATCTGAGACCCGTCTCGAGGATTCTTAAACACCACTAGGTAGTGCGAATTCAGACTGATAGTTCTTTGTTCTTTATTCTTACCAAATAGGTTCTGTACTATATACATAACACTGAGGTTGCGATGATGACTGCCTTTAGTAAATAATTTAGTCACTCTGTCATCTGTCTCAGACATTAGATCATCTATGACTACTAACCGACGTCTATCACCTGTCCATTTTTCCATATCTGGCAGACCTTCATTAAATTGAACACCCTTCATAGTTTCGTAGATGGGTTGCCATTCCCCATAGCACCATATAATTTCCTCTGGAAGGGGGTCTACCATGGCTGGTAGATGGGTCAAGAACTGTTGGACAAAGACGGTTTTACCACTCCCCGTTGGGCCCGCAATCAAAGCCGTAAAAGGATGTTTCCACCTAGGATCCATGGGTATTAATAAACAGCTATCTACTCGCATTGGTGTTTATAAACGCATCGGGGTGATATTATTAGACCATTTGACCACCAACTGCACGCTAGTGGGTCTCTGGTAGCTATTGGTATAATAATGATGGAACCAATGGTCGACTTGACACAAGTACACACCGAGGTGGTGAGTGTGGCGTTGACTATTATTAGTTCATACATGCCCACAAAGACCAATAACTCGAGGTTGTGTCGCTTAGTACGTCAGATAGCCAACCAACATGATGTGTTATTCACGAGACTAGAAGTCTGTATCAAACCCGAACACGTTTTCCCGGTCTTTGTTTCAATCGCTGACGAAGTCTTTGCCGATAACGTCATCAACTACGGGAGAATAATGATGGTTTTTACACTTGGTATGCGTCTGGGTAAGCATCTGGTTAATAATTCTTATAACACAGACGTGAATGTCCAGGACCTGGAGGAAAGCTTCGCTACATCTGTAGGCACGTATATGACTGATAAACTACATCATTGGATACTGCGAGGTGGATGGTGTAATTTCTATACTTGGTTGCAAGCAGCAGTTGAATAAATACATAATACATTTCAGTATGTGTCTTTGTTTCATTGTCTGTCAGTGTTGATGTCTCTCGGAACAATAAGTAAAAACAAAACCACTAAAGAAAATCATCAAATATCTTGGTTTCAATATATCAAAGAATGTATTATTCATCAAAATAGTTTAGTGATATAAGAAAAACATCAATGACATACATGCTTAGTGACAAAAATATAAAACAATGTAGTTGGGGGATGACCTAGACATCAAACTATCGGGAACTCGGGCATATGAAAGAGGTAAAAACATATGCCAGCTACTGTCTCTTGTGTGTATTTGGTGTCTGTACGTTGTTGCATGGCGTAGGAATGAATGTCATGTTCGTGTACTGTTGTAAGGAAGGCATCAAAGTCGTATCTGTTATGTATTAGCACTGGAAATTCTAAAACAGAAGAATTGTTAAATGATGCATGATAGAATCTAAGATCTTGTGTTCCTCTATGTCGTAACACTAGATGAAAGCTAAAGTTGATCTTAAAGCGACTAATTTGAGCATTGAATATCTTATACAACGTATCTGTCCATTTGATAGGGTATTGTATCTCCGGGTGAATAAAGAAGGTGTATGTCGATAAATACTTGTTAATCTTGTGATGTGTCCTGATAGCTTCCCAATTTTCTCTATATATTTGTTGAATATCCGATGGAAGGATGTGTAGTGTCTCTGGTTCTCCAGCTGCTAAGATGCTAACTTCGTCTTCTACCAGTTGTTCAAGAATATTCTCGTCTGGTTGTATCTGACTGTTAGTTATATTGGTTTCATTTGGTGGTGTCGTCGAGGTTGTTGTTGGTGTTGTCTCTGATGGTGAAGAGGTAGTTGTCTCTGGTTCTGATGTATCCATAGACCGGTGATGACGTATTCGTCTGTGTCTGTGTAGATTGTCTTTTCTGTTGAAACGTTGTCCACAGATATGACATAAGTATGATTTCGTACCGTGAATGGTCCGAATGTGACGATTAAGATTATTCGCATCACGGAAGGCTTTGTCGCACACTGAACATGTGAAAGTAGATCTGGTGGTCATATTGATAAACTGTGTTTCTTTTTCTTTCTTACAACACCAAAAAGTTCTGATGTATACAATGTTTCACTGTTTTATCAGAGGCCGACGACACGAATAAGGCTCACACCAAGTTTCACTGCTGTACCCAAGTCACTACGTGAAAAATATCTGCTTACTACACGAATAACGCTCACACCAACCTGTTTCACTGCGGTAGCCAAGTCAGTACGTGAACAATATCTGCTTACTACACTGCTCACACCAGCCTGAAGCACCTCTGTAGATAGACAAGTCAGCCCGTGAACTGGTACTGAGCTCACAAGAGACGCCTTCTATTTTATACACTGGTTCTGCACACGACCTAGCTGACGTGGCAGTTAGACAAGCTATTCTCACGCCTGCTTCCCACAAACCGATGACTCATACTTAATGACTTTTACACATGGCGTTGATGACGTAGTCTCGGATATCCGCGTTCTTTACCAAAGGGGGTATGTGATATTCTTGTAGGTCTGTATGTACAAGTGTATCTGTACTGGTACCAGTAGTAATGGTTTGTGTGGCCCTCTTTGTTTTTTGTGTACTTATGTGTCTGTATGTACAAGTGTGTCTGTGTCTTTGTATTTGTCTTTGAGTGTTCTTGTGTATGGGTGAGTGTGTCTGCACGTGTGTATATCTATTGATAGTGACAGTAGTAATGGTATGGGTTGTCTTTGTGCTTGTCTGTCTTTATGTGTATGTTTGGTTGTCTTTGTATTTGTGTGTACATGTGTGTACTTGTGGTTGTATGACCCTCTTTGAATGATTTTTACACACCCCACAAAAATATAGTATAATAACGCACAAGCTAATATTCTTGTCGCTAATATTGGTAGTACTATTATCACTACTATTGATTCTTCCTCACTTTACCCACCACCATTGCACTATACGTACTTTCCCCTACAATTTCCTTACTTGACTACTTGACCACTGCTTGACCACTACTTGACCACGTCATCGATCACTTTAATCACTACCGTAATCTTAGGCACATCGTCCTCTACAATTTAAGTGGTCACTCGACCACTTGACCACCACTTGACCACTCCTTGACCACTACTTGACCACTAATTTACCACCCTTTAAGCATCACCATGTCGCTACAATCACTTTTCCCTAAAATTTATTCACTTGACCACTGCTTGACCACTACTTGACCACTAATTTACCACCCTTTAAGCATCACCATGTCGCTACAATCACTTTTCCCTAAAATTTATTCACTTGACCACTGCTTGACCACTACTTGACCACTAATTTACCACCCTTTAATCATCACCATCTCATTACAATCACTTTTCCCTAAAATTTATTCACTTGACCACTTGACCACTGCTTGACCACTCTTTAATCATCACCATCTCATTACAATCACTTTTCCCTAAAATTTCCCTAAAATTTTCCTCACTTGACCACTGCTTGACCACTGCTTGACCACTACTTGACCACTAATTTACCACTAATTTAAACATTACCATGTCACTACGACCATTTTCCCCTAAAATTTTCCTTACTTGACCACTTGACCACTACTTGACCACTAATTTACCACTCTTTAATCATCACCATCTCATTACAATCACTTTTCCCTAAAATTTCCCTAAAATTTTCCTCACTTGACCACTGCTTGACCACTACTTGACCACTAATTTACCACTAATTTAAACATTACCATGTCACTAGGACCATTTTCCCCAAAAATTTTCCTTACTTGACCACTTGACCACTCCTTGACCACTACTTGACCACTAATTTACCACTCTTTAATCATCACCATCTCATTACAATCACTTTTCCCTAAAATTTCCTTACTTGACTACTTGACCCTTACTTGACCATTGCTTGACCACTGGTTGACCAGTGTGTAATTGCGAACACCTCTTATTATATTTATGACCACCCCTGTATCACTCCTACTTGATCACTAATACCCCTTACCACCATACCCATTATAACTTTATAAGATTTCCTTTGTAATCGGTGAATATACCACCCTTCACTACTATCACACTGTTCAGATGATAGTAACCACCTCTTACTTCGAGTACAACCACGACCCATCACACCCTTGTCTATCACTACGCATACTAATGTAACCAAAATAACTTTCCCCTCTTCCAGAACCAACTAAACATTTAATTACTTTTTACACCCCACCAGGCAGCGTCAAAAAAAAACCCGTTCCCACGAGACACGCCGAAAAAATTTCACCCGCCCAAAAATATTTCCTTCACCCTCCACAAAAAACCCGTTCCCACGAGGCACGCCGAAAAAAAATTTCACCCGCCCAAATTTCCTTCAGCCTCCAGGCTGGAGCCATTTTACCCATATTTCCTTCATAAACACTACTATGGAGGCTAAAAGTGGGGTCTGGAGTCCCTTGCCTACTACTGGCATCATTCTCACAAAGTACAATGTGAAGAATCTTACCTGTGAACAGTTTTATGCATATGTGATTGCTAACGAGGATCTTCTACGAAAAGTTGGCTCCTCCGAGAAATATGTTGTGCAATTAATAATGATTATAGGGTAATAGTTGTACAATCGGCTGTTTAAATAACGTTATTTTTAGCATTTTGAAAAAGGCCTCCATTGAATTTATATTTCTTTTTTAACATGAATGTTTCATGGTCGATTCACTAAGAGTAAGATACACTTATTGGCAGCTATTGCAATAAAATTGTACTGATTGTTGGTTTATTCTGGAACGATTCAAATGAAACACTCAATATGTCCTCCTTTGTCCTCTTGTTTGTCCTATTATGTCCTCCTTTTGGTGTCCACGTATCTGGCAGCCATAATCTCTAATATAGTCCATGTCTACATGCTGCTACTTCTAGTGCACCAGACAGATTTTTGCCTGTCGATTAGGTTTTCCTATAACCCATGTCCCTCGCCATCAGACGAACGCACTCCGACTTCTGGGGTACTTGTAATTTAGGCCCGCAAGTCAAGAACGAGAAGTCAACAATATTTTCAGTCATAATGACCGGTGTAGGTTTTAAGCTACCAAGTCGGCATCAGCACACAGGAAGTTTAGGAACGAGCTCTCTTATCCTTTCGCCCTGCTGACCTACATTACTTTACTGTATTCTTATCCTGTCTATCCTGCTGACCTACATTACTTTACTGTATTCTTATCCTGTCTACCCTGCTGACCTACATACATTTACTGTATTCTTATCCTGTCGGCCCAGCTGACCTAAATTACTTTACTGTATTCTTATCCTGTCTACCCTGCTGACCTACATTAATTTACTGTATTCTTATCCTGTCTACCCTGCTGACCTACATTAATTTACTGTATTCTTATCCTGTCTACCCTGCTGACCTACATTATTTTACTGTATTCTTATCCTGTCTACCCTGCTGACCTACATTAATTTACTGTATTCTTATCCTGTCTACCCTGCTGACCTACATTAATTTACTGTATTCTTATCCTGTCTATCCTGCTGACTTACATTATTTTACTGTATTCTTATCCTGTCTACCCTGCAGACCTACATTACTTTACTGTATTCTTATCCTGTCTACCCTGCTGACCTACATTACTTTACTGTATTCTTATCCTGTCTACCCTGCTGACCTACATACATTTACTGTATTCTTATCCTGTCTACCCTGCTGACCTACATTAATTTACTGTATTCTTATCCTGGCTACCCTGCTGACCTACATTACTTTACTGTATTCTTATCCTGTCTACCCTGCTGACCTACATTAATTTACTGTATTCTTATCCTGTCTATCCTGCTGACTTACATTATTTTACTGTATTCTTATCCTGTCTACCCTGCTGACCTACATACATTTACTGTATTCTTATCCTGTCGGCCCAGCTGACTTACATTACTTTACAATATTCTTATCGGATGCACTTACACTGGTTTACTGCCACGGATTATTAATCGTCTTAAGTGACTTCCCATATCTGCCAGTGGTTTATATATTGTCCATATGTTGTCATTACGAAATACTGTCCCATTTAAAATCCCAGTGAGACGTTGGGAGTCTTTACTGATCTTCTTTCATGAGATACGCTACAGCCTCAGTGCCAACGTGTATTCAGCGTTCTTCTTTGGCGTTTTTCTGTGCTCTATGTGTGTATTTTGTTCTTGCAGTGTTGGGTCATAATTGTTTATTTAGTTGGTTATTTCATTAGTTAACTTTGCTCTCAAACCGCGCAACCTCTGAGTCACGTCACCTTCTAGTCACGTCACCCAAGCCGCATCACCTTCTAGTTACGTCACCCAAGCCGCATCACCTTCTAGTCACGTCACCCAAGCCGCATCACCTTCTAGTCACGTCACCCAAGCCGCATCACCTTCTAGTCACGTCACCCAAGCCGCATCACCTTCTAGTCACGTCACCCAAGCCGCATCACCTTCTAGTCG